>CM051265.1:21605767-21670767 GCA_027921565.1 Artemia sinica | reverse complement strand
AAACAAATGATATAGGACTGGTGATAATGAGTTTTCTTTTTACTTTAAAATATGCAGGAACAATCTCAGCTGCCGTAAAGGCTTTTACACCTTGAATCAGCATGCTTTGTAGGACGAGCACAAGCAACAGGTTGCGACTTATGTCAATTCATGACAGTTACGATTGTGTGGATCTGCTAGGCAACAGTCCTAATGCAAATAAACATCAGCTAGCAATGGAAGTAAAACTCCTGAGATGTTTTGTGACTAAGATGCTGCATACACAGCAGAAATCGTATGGGTACTCAAGTCCTTTCACGCCTCTATGTCTGTAGCTTCATTTGACGGAACCATTGATGTCTTTGAAGCCATATTCTTCGGTAAGCTACCGGCCGGGATGCTGATGAGTGCGAAGAAAGCTGTGTACACGATAATGATGCACTTCATCCACACTTTAAACAGAATCTTATGAAGGACATAGGTGAGGCTCACTTTGTTCTTGAACATGACAAAACTACATACAGGAAGGAAAGAAAGAGCTACAGATTAGAGTGCGCTTTTGGTCCTCTTTATGAGATTAAGTTGTTAGCCGCAATCTGGTAGACGTATTTCATTGGATATGCAACTTACTTACTTATTTAATCCTCATGCCGGGGTGGCGTTGAGAGCGTCGTCAGCCTTTTCTGCGTGAGGCGGTCTGCAGCTAGGGCCTCTGCATCAGACAGCAAAATTCCAGCTTGGTCTAGGAAAATCCCGAGACTATCACTCCACCGAAACTTGGGTCTTCCTCTTGGACGCTTCCAGTCGCTACTGATTGGTTCAACTGTCGTAAAGAACCCGAGTCGGAGTGCTGGTAGGCACTCGCGAAAGATGTCCAAACCAATGAAGTGTCCGTGGGGAGAAAATTTTATAAAAGGTGATGTCATGCATTTGGAGCGAGAATTTACCTCTTGAAAGATTAATAAAGATAAGTAGCAACGGTCCTAATATCAATCAAAAGGTATGATATCAAATGAATGCATTAAAGAAGAAAAAGTCTTCAAAAGAGCTTGTGAACCTTAGAACGCGTAACATCCTGTTTTGCACAACGCATTCATGAAAGGGCTCCAGTAATTTGGCGAAGAGTCATCCGACTTTGTTTTCATCTTGAGGCATTTTTTTCCTTAGCTGACCTGCATGATGTGAGGATTTTTTAGAATACTAGAAAAAAAAAAAGGCGTCCCATGCAATAGTTTCCTTCAGCATGTTTCAACAAGGTGGCTGACGTTTGGTCCTGCTGTTCGCCGAGCGATTGATCAATGGCCGGTACTCTTGAAGTATTTTTTTTCATTACGTGCCATCGAAGAAACATTTGAAGATTGTTGCGTCATCAGCAAGGTGGCTCAAGATCATAAGCTACATAAAAGGAAAGATATGCTTTGCAGAACTCGGATTCGTGTATTCATCATCTGAGCTTTTTGCGAAATTCACAGCAGCGTTTCAGAAGAACATACCCTTTCTGCATGCTCTTCATGCTGAGCTGTAAACTTACTTCTCATTGTTTTTGCGAGAGTTTTTAAACCCGACATTATCATGTTTGCTGATGAAATTTCTTCCTGTTTGCTTGAGAACTTGGACAACTATTTGCAGGACAATATTGTAGGTGAGCAGCTCAATCTTGCGTTAGATGCTCAGAAACTCACCTTGGCAGAAAGACAAGGATTCCAATGAAGGGTGCGAAGGTACTTCAAGGTAGCTGCCGAAGACCTGATCAAGAAGTGCCCCATCTCTTCTAATAGCCTTGTCGAAACGCTTAGGTGGCCTGGATCCCACGGAAAGGAAAAGAGCTAGAAGTCTATCAAATATTTCTGTGCTTGCCCGAAAAAAATCCCTGTACTTGTAAGTCCTGACGATGTTAAAAGTGAGTGAATATTGCTGCAAGCCGAGAACTCAGTAGAATCAACACCATCGCACGTCGACCATTACTGGCATCACATCTTCTCAGTGATGGATGCTTTTGTTGGGCAAAAGTGTATGCTTTTGTGTCGAAGCTTGTAAAAGATGTGTTGACTGTGGTAGTACTGACGTAGAGAGGCGTTTTTTGCTCTCAAGAAGACCTCTTCCATCGGACAGAGCCTCCATGTCAGAAAGAGTCTCGAATGCGAAGCTGTGTATGATTGACGAATTGAACATATATGGAGACAAACCAGAAGGTTTCCTATCCCCAAAGAATATTTGACTTTTGCTGGGTTGGCCTGGTCAAAATACCAAGACTATGTGGAGAGCAAGGCAAAACAACAAGCTGCTGAACGAAGCATTCAAGACCAAGAGAAAGAAAGGGAGCTGAACCTAGTTGACATATATTAGCTAAAAAGGGAATCATTGCAGGAAAAGCGGGCTTCTCAAAACAAAACGAGCAATTGTTGATGCCCTCTTGAAAGAGGCACCCGATCACTTACACAGAGCGGTGGCTTCAAATGATTCCGTGGACATCGCCTTGGTCAATTCCCTACTAGAAAGTGCCATGAAAGCGCAAGAAGACGAAAAAAAACGAAACATGAAAAAGAGCGGGCAGAAAAGGACATGCAAAAGAGGAAATTGAACTTGATAAGCAAGTTCACTAATCGCTCAAAGAACTCAAAGAAGTGAATGAAGTTAGGTTGCATGCGGAAGCCTTATGGATTTTTGTTACTTGTTACTATCCTAAAAAAACATGTTACTATCCTATAATATTTATCCTTTGAATTAAAATCAAGTCGCCATCAAGCCATGGCCAATCGGAGACAAAGCCAAGACAGATAGTCTGAGTGAGAGGCAAAGCTGGCATAAGCCTTTTTCAGGATTGTATGAAAATGATGTCATTTTCACTTGTTGATAGATAGTCTATCATCCATCTATCCATCCTAGGGCAGAACTAAGGTAGATAGCCATAGAACTAAGGGATGATCGAAATTTTTGGTTCGACTGGACTTGTATGCAAAAGGGGTAGGGGGACTGAATTTGCTGGACTCATAGGCGAACATGCTACCTAAGCTAATAGGCTTGCCCGCTTAGTGTCTCAGTCGGACTACCCTGTTTTAGGATTTGCTTTTCTATTTTTGTTTTAATAAACATAGCTGACAGTTTGAACGAAAAGAAAATTGAAAAACAAAGACAACTGCCCATCTCTAGGGAAATGAGTTCCTTCCAAGCTCATGAATATGGTGATTCTAAGGATGAACTTGCCCCCATTTCTGATTCATGAGCAAAGAAATGTTTTGAACATTAATGGCAATCAAAATCCCTTCCCACTTTGGCCCCTATTGGTTCCTTTTTTCACTCCTAAAAGTCCCTTGACAGGTCGTCAAGTCTCTTTTCTAATGAGCAAGAATCATTCCGAGCCCTGCTAAAGTAAATTCTTGGTTGTACAGCACATAGTGTGATTCATAGATGCGCTTAGACCTGAGCCTTAGGCGGAAGGAAAGAAGGGTCTATCTTAGTTTCTTCTGCAGGTGGAAGGGTCAAAACTTGAATAAAAGCATACTTAGTCCCATTGATGGATACGCCAACACTAAACTCAATATTGATGATTAAAGAAAGAATTTTGTGAAGTTAAAAAATAATAGCTCCAAATTATTTTTGAAAAATAGAGGGTGTCAAATTTGCGTTGTGAAAGAGAAATTACAAAATACGAATGATGAGCTGAACATTGATGAAAAGTCGTCTGCTCAGTGCTAAAGACATAATGCTAATTTGTCACACCTTTCAGTTGCATGCATTATATACTGTGTTTAGCCCAGCTATAACGGCTTGTAAAGGCTGAGAAGCTCTCGGAATCTATTTTCTCCCTTTCAAGTTTCAGTTTACCGCGTCAATACATAATACGCAAATTTCTGAACACTGCAGTTTTGTCATGGAGTGTGTTTGATAATGTACAGCTGACATTACAGGCCGTCTTAATTACCTAGCGAAGCTTTAAATAATATACAGTCTACTTGGCGTTCCTTTCGTAGTAAGAAGAATATACAATATAAAATCCAAGAAGAAGAACTACCTCATAAATCCAAAAACCAAAGAAAAATATAGAAGTACTTTTAACAAAAATACCCTGGATTGGGCCTGCAACGATCGTACTTTTCTGTCAGTGTAACTTACGCTCAGTTCAAAGAATACGAAGAAGAAAAAATACAAATAATAGAGATATCCGAAAAAGCCACAACATCTAACGAAGAAGATGACGGCTCCCAATAGTATACTTCCTCCTCTGACATAATTCGAAAGGACGCCTCTCTCTCATAATAATTTTACAGAAAAATGAGCCGTTACATTTCACTCAGTGTTTACCGATGACGTTAGGTTTGATGAAAAAACAACAAAAAAAAACAGGGTTGCTACTAAAGTTTGCATATTTCCGAAATAATATATTTCATCTTTTTCTTTGGTTCTTTAGTGATTTATCATTCTGTTAATCTCTTTTTTCATTTTTAGCTTGGAACAATGATGAGCGTCTTCATTTATGGACTCAGGACATTAGCTCAATGGAGTCGTTTGCTTGAAACTAAAGCCCATGATATCCTTACATTCTGAGTTTTGCATAACTTTCTTTTGTATATACAATAAAAAGCTAGTGTTTTTTTCAACTCTTAATCTCAGAATGCAGAGTTCTTAAAGACATAAAAACTTTACTGGCTCTTGTGTAACCAGGAGTGTATTTTCTAATGGGTAGGGGGGGGGGGGGGGTAAATTCCCCCCAGGGCACACCAGTGTTCCCCCTCCCCCGCGCCAAATTAAAAAAATTTGTTTCTTCAAGAATCTTGTCAAAACTAAAATAAGCCTGCATAATTTCAAGCATCCATAGAAACAGGTCAGTTGTGTTTATTTAGTGTATCTGTGCCTTTATTTTAATATACAGCTCATTTTCCAGTTTTCAATGTCATTTTCACTTGATTTGGGAAAATTGGCCCCAACTTTGCCCCCCCCCCCCTTCCAGGATTTTGATGAAATTACGCCACCGTTTGTAACTTAGATGTCTGTAACAGCTATGGAAAATTTCAACTAACATTCCCTTTCTATTCTTCAGTCTGTTCCCTATATACGTCCTCAAATCGAAAGAAAAATACACCATTCATATTCATAATTTGTCGTTCCTTGAAAGAAACAACAAAATACAGTGCAGTTCAACCAGACACTGCAATAACCAAATTCTTACTTTATTACATTGAGAGAATTCGTACTTGTTCGAGTTTCAGAATGTTTTTCAAGCTCAAATATATACCAGTCCCTTCCCTCAGGTGCCTAAATATAACTCTAGGTTAATTACAAAAGTTTGTGGATTTTTCTAGTTTTTGTTTCAAATTGGTACTATGAATCAAATATTCACGCCAAATCAATAAAAAAAAAATTATGCAATGCCAGCAAAATCAATAATTTTTTTGAATAGCCTAGGTCCATGTCCAGGTATTAGGGGGGCCAGGGAGCTTGAATGCAATTAAACTGAAAATGAATTTAAAAAATAATATTGTTAGTGCAAGGTATCCCTTCTAAATTAGCTGTGGCACCCATTGAATCTACCCTATTTTTTTGGCACCAAACACTATAATAGCGAAATTCATACCGTTTAAGAAATTTCTATTATTGGAGTTCTGTTGTGTTGCTTCCAGTATGACTGCATCCCATCCCCCTCCTATTGCCTGCATGCAATGCGTACATATGTACAAAGGTTTGTCAATTTTTTGGGCTTGCATTATTTTTTGACTGATTTCTCGTGAAAAAATCTGTGAATTCTGTTGTAAATACATGAAGTGAATGCTTTACGGACTTGATTATGCATATTCATGAAAAGATTATAATTTGAGGAAAAGAATATGAAGAATTGATGAAAAGATTATAATATTGAGGAAAAGAATATAATATTGATGAAAAGATTATAATATTGAGGAAAAGAATATAATATTGATGAAAAGATTATAATATTGATGAAAAGAATATAATATTGATAAGTAGAAAATTATAAGAATCTGGTATCAAAACATGGACCACAACGAGATAATTCATACTTACCCCTGTTTGGGTCTAATTTGCTGCATAAAGTTCGAAATTTAAGTTTGATCAAGTTTTGTTAAAGCTTCTATTACTTAATAAGTATTTTAAATATATGTATCAGAATTTAATTATTATATTAAACTACAAACTTTGTAACTAAAATATGGATCGGGGGGGGGGGGGGGCTGGGGGTAAGACGAAACACACACCAAATGGAAGGTTAATTATGTGAAAATGATGGGAACTCATTTTTTTTTTTTTTTTTAGTTTCCAGGAGGGTTGCAAGGCCCTGTGTGTACATACTTGATCAGATACGAGTGCTGGATGTTCTTTTGAGAGGTCAAAATTTTGAGGAATACAACTTTGATTAAATGAACAACAGACGCTTCTATTTGGAAAAATATAAGACACCAGGACCGAAATCCTGGATTTTGTTTGGGGGAGGGGGGGGGGGGTTGCAAAAAAAACTTAAAAATTCTCATCAAAATGTGTTTATATGCATTACGTTTTACGGGTCGGACAAAACATTTTGTGGGAGAGTGTTCAAACCCCCTGACACCTCCCCTGAATACGGCCTTGAAAGACATGTTAGGAAAAAGCCAAGCCATAGATAAATTTTGGTAGGGTTGGGAGAGGAGGGCCATAAGTTCTATTATAGGACATAGCCGAGAAATCATGACATTTTGGATGAAATAAATATATATATGCTACGAAAACTTTACAAAAAGAAAGTTTTTTTTAAAGAAAAGTAAAGGCCATATTAAACTTACGATCAGAAGAAATAGAAGCCTACAATAACTCAAAACTCAAAATGACCAGAAATTATTATTAAAGAATAAAAAAAGGAAAGGAGAATAATTGGTATGGCTGTAACACTGCATATAAATTTATATAAATGTATATATAGTGGGCTGTAGTAATGCAAAAGGTAAATATAACATTGGTTTAAGAATGGAAAGAAAAAACAAAGAATGAATTTACAACGATAATCAAGTTAAAAATAAGTTTTATTTGAACAATGCCATAAAGCGATGACATTTGATTATGATATTTGGTGCTTCGCATTAACATTTCAGTTTTAAAAGTTTTATCAATTTTCTGAAAACTCCCTAAGAATTTTACGAAAAACACTTAACAGACGTTTGGTATTTTCTTGGATAGGGCTATTGTGGCAACTTTTACCACAGCAACCAATAATTAGAACCCAAGTCCTAAAATTGGTCTCAATCAGGAACCCTTATCGCTATCTAAATTCACAAAGTGCAAAGATTTTCAAACAGAGGTGTTCATTGTTTAAAGTTCAGGAAAGGTCTGCCCATTTCATACGGAAAACATTGATTGAAAACGAAACTAGTCTTATCTAGAAATTAAATATCGTAGAAAATAAACATCACGACGTGAAAAAAAAAAAAAGGATGATAACCATCCAGTGGCGGATCCAGGGGTGCCCCCCTAAAGTAGTCTAAAGTAGTGTAATTTACCTAATTAACGCAAGTTTGCATTAATTAAACTTGCTCCTAACGTCAGTTATCGGATCAACCTACTTTGCGCCCCCCCCCCCTAAAAAATCCTGGATCCGCCCCTGAAACCATCACACCTATTCCACCGGTTATTAGAAGAAAAAAATTTCCTTATTTTCACAAATTTCATCAACCCCCCGCCCCCTTTTTTATAAAATCCTACATAGGCCAATCAGTTGAGTCCACTGTACATAAATAATAGATTAAGTCATAATTCGTATATAAATTAAGTCATACCTGTGAGATGGGACACTTGCAAACCACTGGCCGGCTCACCAAGTTTTTTTCTGCTTTCGCAATTACAAATAATGCACTTTGTAACCATTTCTCATTAATTGACGCATACACACTAACCATAAGTGCAGAAATAAGTGGGAGGAGCTTTTTCTTCGTACCAAGAATGAAGAGCCAGAAATCATCTGCGGTAAACTTACTGCCTAATTATATAAACTGGTGTTCAAACTGACAACACCTGATGTAAATGTAACCTCTTCCAGTGAGAGCTAAATCAAAATCACTGGGTTATGTAATAAGAAGTCATTTAAAAAAAAATATCAAATAACCCCATAGGTTGCAAGCAGAAGCGTCGTTTCAGGCGGTGGGGGGGGGGGGAGAATAATTGCCGTTTTCAGCAATATAAATGAGTAAAAAAATACATAATATTAAACTTGTGATGAAAAACCACAAAACTAAGACGCAACAATAAAGCAATTCAAACATCATAACCTAAAGAAAGTTTATTGTTTGTATAAGCCGTATACAATTTACTTATCTGTTTTCTGGAATTTGGAAAAGAATATACAGTAGTTAATTCTTCGTATGAGCCTGTTCAAGCTAAATTCTGGTTGTTTTTTTCTCTCTTTGAAACTATGGAAAAAGTTTCTTTGTTTTTAATCAAGGCCCATGTTACTGTCAAAGACAATAACTTGTTGGCTATATAAAGCAGGAAAGCTTCTCTTCGTATACTCTCTTAAAGTTTATAACAGTAAAAGAATTCTGAGCATGTTAGAACAAACTAGGGGAAGTATTTGCCGAAAATTACTCTTCTATAACTAGACCCCGGCGCCGCGCTGATTAGGGAAGGCCGGCGGCGGCGGGGCCGAAAACATCGCGCCGCCGCCGTGCCGCCGGTACGATATCAGCGGCGTGCCGCCGCGCACGATCAATTTTGACCACAAACATTAATGTTTTCATAAGTCTTCTCAAATCACAGCTTAAATTTATAACAGATTCGAGCCTATTCATGAGTTCAAATAATTTATTTCGTTTTTTCGCGCTGAAGAAGAGAGGCGTTTGTCCTCTCGAAATATTCGCTTTCTTGTGTTTTTTTCAGTATTTTCATGTGGCCTATAAAAAACCCCATTTTTGCTCGTTTTTTCTTTCTTTATGTGATGTCAGGCCAATGTGGTTTAAGAAATTATCTAATTCAAAATAAGTTTAAAAAAACAACTGGCAAGCGAGAAAAGGTTGCCATTTCTAGCTCACTGGGGATAGAAACTATTATCTAAATTAGTCTTAGTAGTAAATGTTGCTCTGAAAACAAATGTAAGAAATTTTAAAAATAGTCTGGAAATCCTAAAAAACTGTGTCGGATCGATATAAATCGTTGAAACCCTCACAATAGAAAGTGAGTTCACATAGTCAGATTGGCTTTCGGCACACAATTTTCCTTTTTCTAAAAGGAAAAGCTTTTTTTCAAAAAGCCTTTCTAATTTTTCCTTCCAATTCTTTATATTTCATTTTTGAAAACCTAAAATTAATGACCGGTAACGGTAACCGATAACGGTCTATACCGGTAACGGGAGAGGGTAGTTGTGTAACCACGGTAAGAAAAATGAACCAAATTGTGAGGAAGAATAAAGGAGCATATTTCCAGCCACTGAGAAAAAGGAAGGCTAAATATGCAGATATTTCGATCGAGACCTCCGCTCGATAGTCGCTAAACTCGAGATAGAATAAACAGTTGCAGTAAACGTAACAGCTTATCCCGGTAACGGGGAAATTTTTTTTGTGTGCAGCAATGGCAGCTGAGTCTAGAGATAACCAATAATCTATGTTACGATAAAATAACAATAGCTGGAAAATGACCTTGACCGGTAACAGGGAGAGGGTAGTTGTATAACCACTTCAAGAAAAATGAACCAAATTGTGAAGAAGAAAAAAGGAGGATATTTCCAGCCACTGAAAATAAAGAAAGGATACATATGCAGATATTTCGGTCGAGACCTCCGCTCGATCGTCGCTATATTCGAGATTTAATAATCAGTTGCAGTAAACGTAACAGCCTATACCGGTAACGGGGAAATTGTTGTTGTGCAACAATGGCAGCTGGGTCCAGAGATACCCAATAATCTATGTTCCGGTAAAATAACAGTAGCTGGTAAATGACCTAGGCCGGTAACAGGGAGAGGGCAGCTTTGTATTTTTTCCTGCCATTTCCCTTCTATTTCATCTTATAAAATCTGAACTGAAATCTACATAGAAAAGTACATTTCTCAGATGAAAAATAAAGATCATTCTCTGACAAGAATAAAATTCTAGTAATAAATTCTGGTATAAAGAATAAAGGTGACAGTAACAGGTAACAGGAAACAGACCTAAACCGATAACACCGAAAGGATATTTGTGCAACGATAGCAAACCTAGGCAAAGAGGGGAAAGTGACTTACAATACGGTAATATAACTGTACTTACAGAGGGGTAACCAGTAAACAAAAGTTTACCAATAACGGTTAAAGCGCAATTGTATAACAATAAGAGATAAATTATGTCAGTTTTTGCACAACCCCACCAAACCACTAGCATAACAAAAGTAGATCATAGCAATGTCAAAAAAAGACAACCTTAGTTTGGTGCCTCCCGGGGACAGCTGCCCCCCTTACCCTCCTGTGTTGCAGGAACTACACTCCTGTTACACTTTATGTAACAGTTACACTTTTCACTTCTGTAATGCAACGGTACCCTGGAACAGACCTACACTGGTAATGGGGAAGGGATAGTTTTGCAACAATGGCAGCTGTGCCTAGGAAAAAACCAATGACTTACGCAGTAAACTCTCGAGTATTACCTACGGGGAGATTATCCGAGGTTCTCCAAGGAGACGAGTTACTTAAAGAAGTATAAATTGTTTACACCCACCACAACAATACTATCGACTAACCGCGCCTGCAGGAGTAGCCAGTCTATTACTGCAGCCTGTCCAAAACCAGGATAAAAGCGGGAGGGCTGGGCTGTGGGCCTGCAACCCACATCCGTAAGAAGACTATACGGACAGAAACATCAAAGAAACAAAGCTTTAGATCTAATATCGACTCAACGACGACGACTGCTTGTCCCGGACAAGATTTCTGACTGTGAAAAATACTCTCAGGTTTGGTTTTTGGAATGTCCGTACAATGGCCCAAGCACCAAAAACTGAACAAGTAGTAAATTAAATGATTGGATATAATCTAGATTTACTTGCTTTATAGGAAGTGAGATGGACTGGTGCGGGATCAAATCAACTACCAAATGCCTACAATATTATTTTCAGTTGAACCGATTCGCGAAGAGAACAAGGAGTTGCTCTTATCATGACAAAAGAAGCCAAAAAGGCCATGATCAAATGGTCCCCAATCTAAGCCAGAATCTTCACTGCTAGATTTAGTGGATTGCATGCCAAGCTTTCTGCGGTAATTTGCTATGCCCGGCCAATGAAGCAAATCAAGAGGTAAAAGACCAATTTTATAGAACCTTACAAGCGGTAACAAACGATATACCTAGGCACATGACATAACACGCGTCATTGGAGACTTTAATGCAAAGATTGGCAACGACCGGGATTACTGCCCTTAAGTACTACGTAACCATGGGCTTGGAGACCGATGTGAGAATGGTGAATTGCTCGTCTGATTTTGCAGCAGCCAATGATTTAATTGTTGGTGGGAGCTTATTTGCTCATCTTGACATCCACAAATATTCTTGGACCTCCCCTGATGGTTTAACTAAAAATCAAATAGACCATTGTTTGGTTAGCCGTAAGTGGTGCTCAAGCCTCATTGATGTACGATCGGATAGAGGTGCTGATGTAGGATCTGACCACTCACTTATGATGGCAAAAGTTAAAATCAAGTTGAGGAGAAATACAGAGAAGACTCCCCGTCCCGACCCTCCTTTTGACTCAGACAAACTGCTAAACAAAACATTACAGCACGATTTTGATGTAGAAATTTCGAATCGCTTTCAAGCTCTCTCTCAACCATAACAGGTAGATCAAGAACACATATAGAAGGACATAAAGACTTGTTGTCAATCGGCTACCTCAGAAATTCTTGGCTACAGAAAGAGCCCGAAAGATCAGTGGCTTTCAGACGAGACATGGGCCCTCATAGGAAAAGAAAATGTATAAAACAAGCCCTTCTTCAGAATCAAGTACCAAGCCAAATGATCTTTAAAAGTTCCAGTTATAGAGAAGCAGACAAAGGGGTCAAAAAAAAGCGCCAGAAACGATCACCGTTGTCAAATTGAATGGAACGCGAAATTTGCAGAAGAAGCTGCCGAAACAGTTGACTCTAGAGCCCTTTATAGGATAACAAATGAAATAGTAGGAAAGAAACGCTCCAAGATGCCCCCGTTAGGGACCCTTCCGGTGCTGTACAGACAGAGCCAGAGGTTGCAAATGAAATATGGGTGTCACACTTGAGAGAAAATTCTGAATAGACCTCCATCAGAAAACCCCCGAATATTCAACGATACCACTTCTTCCCTGAATATCAGTGATGAGCCATCAAGTTTGATGGAGATAAGTACTGCAGCAAGGAAATTGAAAAAAATGGAAAATCGCCAAGTGAAGACCGAATAACAGCAGAGATTATGAAGGCATCAATCCCAGGACAAATCTCATACTGGGTCAAGTTCTTTACCAAAATCTGGGAGAATAGAGAAGTACCAGCTGAATGGAGGAGAAGCTCACTGGTCAGACTTTTCAAAAGAGGTGATGCTACTGTTCCTGGAAAACCGACGAAAAATCAGCTTACTATCAGTGCCCGGAAAAGTGCTTTGTCATGTTATTTTGGAAAGGATACAGACCGAACTAGATAAACACCTGAGAGATGAACAATATGGGTTCCGTGCAGGACGTTCCTGTGCGGATCTTATTTTCACTTTACGCATGCCCAGAGAGGAAAGTCAAGAGTGGCGGTCCAAAATATACTTGGCTTTCATCGACTTCGAAAAGGCTTTCGATTCGGTCTACTGCGAAACTTTGTGGCAAATTCTGAACTATTATGGCTTTCCGGATAGAATTATTAAGATAATCATGTCATTGTACGAAGGGAGTGAATGCTGCATTAAGACGCCAGAAGGCCAAACAAGATACTTTAGAATCTTATCTGGAGTTAAACAGGGATGCGTGTTGTCACCACTGCTCTATAATAGCTATTGACTATAGCCTTCGCAACAGAACAACAGATGACACTGAATTATCATCCGGTGTAACAGTCAGCAATTTTGATTTTGCAGACGACATTACATTAGTTCAGGGCTGCAAGCAACGTTTGCAGTACTTCATTCACAGGGTCATTATGAAAGCCAGCCAGCTTGGTCTTAAAATAAATGCAGGAAAGACAAAAACAATGGCAACATCCAATTCCCCCCTACATATCAAATGTGCTGGTGAGGAAATTGAACAAGTTATTGAGTTTAAGTATTTGGGCAGCATCATAGAGAATACTGGATCTACCACAAAAGAAGTCAGAACTAGAATAGGTCAAGCTAACGCAGCCTTTAATCAACTGAAAAGAATCTGGAAATCCAGGAATTATTCAAATCGCCTGAAGCCGCGCTTACTCAACAGTAAAGTTTTACCAGTCCTCCTGTATGCCGCTGAGACTTGGCACTTAAACTTTCCACAAAAGAAGATTCTTGCTTTTGAGAACAATTGCCTCAGGAGGATTCTGAATATACATAGGTTGGAAAGGGTCTCAAACGATACCATTCGGAGAATCACCATCAACCACTAAAAACCGACACCATCAGATCCCGTAGATGGAGGTATCTCGGACACGTTTTAAGAATGGAATACCATTGAATCCCGAAGTCTACAGTTGAGTGGCAGCCAGTTGGAAGCCGGAAGCGATGGAGACCTCGAAACACATTGAGGCGAACCTACAACAGTGACATATGCCGCCTGAATGCCTCTGTCCAACCAGATTGGGAAGAGGTATACGCAGCGGCTCATCTCAGACCCGATTGGCGAATATTCAGTGATTCCCTAGGCGCCCCTGGCGGCGCAGGAGGATCTAAGGTCTAAGGTAAGCAGCCTAACTGGGCCACAATAGCCCAATGACATAAAATAAAATACAAATGATAATGATAATAACGAAATGATTCAATGTAAATATGGGGTTTAAAATTACTTTTGTGTCGATTTTCCGCTATTTCATCTTATTTCAGATAAGCTGTGATCGATAACATAGTCATTCGTTTTGTTGTAATTATAATTATTATTTTCATTTACAAAGCATTTCCTTCAAAAGCGTGTTTGCTGTGGTTCAATAAAGGACACGGTTCTTTTTTATAGGATTCTTCTTCCACTGGGGAATTTGTTCCCAATATTTAAAGGTTGTTTTTCCTTTTATTTTTCAGTAGCATAATCGTTTACCAGATCCTGACAATCTTCTTCTAATATTCATTTTATATTCACCTCTTTCCTTTTCAATATATTCTATTTGAAGGGAACAAAGCAAGGTAACCAAGGTAACCGCAGCACTTCTCACTTATGTTCCATTTATTTTTCTTGTTATTCATTCCTTTTAAGAAAAGATTTGTTACATTGGAAAGGGCCATCAAATCCAAATTATTTCTGTGACCACACTGGCTAATCATGACAAATAAACCACTAGTTGTTTTTTTTATTTTTTATTATTTTTTTTTATTTTTTGTACGGGTGATACCCAAGTTTGTGTCCGTTTGGTTCCTCCGTCCCCTCCCCCTTGTTTATATGTTCTCTTTAAATCTCTTCTTAACACTATTTTTATCTCAATCTTCTTTTTTGGTTGTGTTTTAGTTTTGCCTTCTTAACTTTCTTACATTTGACACTTTTTTTTAGACTAATGAATGGCTCTGCCTTTCTGATTTTGCTGTTTTTGGCATTGTTTAGCCAGTTTTTTAGTTGTTGTACATTTTTATATTGTGTTTTTGTTACATGACTCCGAAATGCGAAATCGGCCCTTCGGGGCTTGTGATAGTCATTTTTGAAATAAATATCTATTATCTTATCTAAAACAAAAGAACTGTAAAGAACGGCAGTGAACAAAACGAAGAGAACCTATCAAATATTTCGGTCAAGACCTCCGCTTGACCGTCTTAAGCGAAATAATAAAACAATAATTTTGCTTGGAAAGGGTCTTTCCTATTTTAGTTTCAGCGTTTGTTATAAGGTTTGGTTTTTATAATAATAATAATAATATTTATTTATAACCACAAAATACAATAGAAAAATTGTGGAGTAAAAAAGAAGAGAAAGAAAAAAAAAACATACGATTCTATGATACAACATAAATAAATTAACTCAATTCAAGAAATGGCAAAGAGGGTCAAAAATACCAATCATTTGCTGAGTTTTGAAACATAGATCTGCAGATATTTGTTTTAAGTCGCAAAGGCACATCAACAATATCAAATTTAGAAACGATTCTATGGTTCCGGTAGCACCGAGGCAAACGCAGCAGATATTTACATGTACTTAAAATATCCTGAGCGCATTTTCTTCGTATCCTTCTTGCTAAGGAGGAAAGCAAAACCAGAACGATAAAATAACAGCCAGGGCACAAAAACTAGAATAAAGACGGCAAAGTCCTTTTCGGTTATACCGACCACGATTGGGTGACATTTTTCCGTAACCAACCCACATGCTTTTCAGCACGCTGGACGTAATGGCGGAGCAAGTAGACGAAAGTAACGTGGAAAAAGATAGACATAACCTTTTAATACTTGCTGAACATGTTAATGTTGAAGAACTCAAGCAAAGAGGCGATGCTGGTAGCTGAAAGCATGTTAAAGTTGGCAATTAGACTTTGTTTTGTCCGGCTAAAAAGCAGAACATAATCAGCATAAGCAACGTGACTAATGCCTAAACTATCATTGTAAAAAAACTGACCGTTGAAGACGTCGGAGACATGAAGCTAAAACACACTTAAATATACTCGGAGATAATACGGCACTTACCTAACGCCTTTTTTAACAGGAATATGCTCCCATGCAGTACCCTTCCACTTCACTTTAACTGGAGAATTAGCGTACCAATACTTAGTGTCTTGACCGAAATATTTGCATAGTCTGCTTCGTTTTTTTCACTGGCTATTATTATCCTCATTTCTCTCTTCTTTACGATTCTCTCGTTTTGTCGCCAAACCCATTTAGTCCCCAGTTTTATAAATTCTGAGCATGCATTTGATAAAGCTGATAGCATGGGCATAGGGGGGGGGGGGGCAGGGGGCAGCTGCCCCCCCCTACACCTTCAAATTTACATTGGATATGGCTGAAAAAGCAGAGGGTTTGGAAAAAGCAGTGATAAAACTTTATCACACTATCGACTGCCCCCCCCCCCCTAGACAATATGCTGTCTAATGCTGCCTACGCCCATGGCTGATAGAAGAGTTTTAGTAAAGGTCCTGTCCTTATATGATATACCAGATAAATATATAAGTGATTAGTGCTATGTGCGAGAATAACATTGCTGCGGTTAAGGTAGGAAATGAAGTTAGTAGCTGGTTTGTTTTAAGTAATTTCTGAGACCACACTGGCTAAGCGTGATGAGATGAGAAAAAACTCTAAAAGAAGGAACAAACAAGGATATTTGAAGCTAGTTAAAATGAAAAGTTAAAAAATGCAAATGCTAAAAAAAAGTTAAATGCAAAAAGTAAAAATTCAAAAAGTTAAAAATGCTAGTTAAAATGCAAACAAATCGTAAAAAGCACCACTAAAATAAAAGCAAGACCCTTTCCAAGTCACGATGAACCCCTCTCACCGCTTGCTTTTATTTATTTTTTTTTAAGTGGTATTTTTACGGTTTTGTTTTTATTAATTATAGTGGTTGTTTTTTTTAAGAATGAATTTCCAAAGATTTCAAGAGTTCAGGGTGCAAGAATAGGTTTGAACATTAATGTTAAGAAGACTATGTTGCTAAGACTTGTAATAAGTGAAAATGAAAAGGTGATGTTGAAGAGATGAATAAGTGAAAGTGAAGAGGAGAAGATCGATCAAGTGGACAGCTTACTTACCTAGGTAGCATTATTAGTAAAGACGGTGGGTGTGGTGAAAATGTCGAATGTAGAATAGCCAAGATCAAAGGTGTTTTTTCACAGTCGAAAAAAGTTTAGAAGAAAAAAAAGATAGTTCTGCGAACCAAAATTAGAATATTGGAAGCTACAGCGATGACATTCGCCAAAAAAGTTCAGTTCTGAAGCATGGGGAAACCGAAAGATGGAGGACGATTTGCAGATGTTTTATAAAAAAAATTGCACATGGATTGTTTGGGTTGCCGACTGACTGACCGAATACAAATGGCATACAGGTAACCACAATTTGTCCTTTGTTATGCTCCTTTCTTTTTAATTTCATTTATGATATTTTAAAGGGCACAGCAAGGCCACCAAAGCAACCACAGGTCCTATTCCATTAGGCTCTTTCGTTTTTCATTATTTCTCCTTTCGTCAAAAAATCATCCTATCTCAAAGGATACCACAAGGACATTAGGGCAGCTACAGACCCTTGTCTGTAACGGAAAAATATTCATTTTGGAATTCAATTTAATCTTCATTTTCTTCATCATCATACACAAACTAGGACACTGTTAAAAAAAGAAAAAAAAAGAAACAAGCAGTTAGTTAAGAAAAGAACACGAAACTTATAATCGCGAGGCAGCTGAGTTAGTATGGGTAACATTAAAGGTTTAGTGCGGCGAGCTTTGCGATATCCTGAATTAGTTGAACTTCTACTGATATCACTTACAGAGTCGCCTATAGCAAAAATAAAACAGAAATTAAAGGCAAAACAAAATATAAAAAAACGCATGCAGTATATAGGCCTACAGCGAAATAATTTCTATACAAAAAGGCTACGCATATGCAAAGTCTAAAAGTAAAATAATTTTGCATAGTTTGATCCAAAGACCTTATTTCGGAAGACTCATAATGTTGGTAAAAATCCTGTCTCAAAGTCAGGTGTGACTCGGAACTCCCGTAAAGAGAATGTATATGATTCCTGCGGGAATCATATAAGGGCATTTTAATGTTCTTTTCGCTTCAAAATCCTACATTTGACAGATAATCAAGAAGTAAGTTGAGTAGGGCAATGAGCACAGGTCAAATAATGTACATATTAAAAAAAAATTATTGGGGCCTTTAGTACAAATAATAAGCTACCTTAGAACATAGTTATGACCATTATTTAAAAACACTTATCATAACGGGCACTAATTCGTCATAGAAAGATGCGGCCATCCATCTTCTGCTCACAGAAACACTCATCACATTTCCCCCGTAAAAACTTGACGATGGACATTTGCTGGGTTGGTACTTTCTATATTAAAAAGCACACCACCGACCGTAACTCAGATGTAACAGGATTTTCAATTTGTATCCATTTTAAAGATTTACCACGTGATAAAGAGGTTTGAATATGATTGTAGGATAAATGAGATACCCAGGAGTAGCTTCAATCAAGATAACACCACGAACGCGATGAAAACTAGAAAGCGGAGCTAACTTTCTGAGCATACTTCGTGCAAGGTTATTCTGCCTACAAAAAACAGCAACAACAAAAAACACGTTTAGATAGATGAAAAACAGAGATCTTTGGTGCCTAAGTCTGAAATGAAGACCTTAAAATTCTATAGACACCAAATAACTGGATTTAAGCGATTTCACACGTCGTTCCTTTTTGAGCGGAAGAACGAAAAATATAAAAATATAAAACATTCATTTTTGCATAAACTTTCTCACATCTACCCTATAAATATCAATAAATTTCTAAAGATATATAAATATCTTAGTGGTTATCGTTACTTACTTACTACTTACTTCTTAGTGGTTATCGACGGGTAGTTCACTGAAAACATCCAGTTGTGTGCAATGAAAAATTAAATAGCAATACTGTTCAGATCGGAAGTGTAAATCTTCAAACTTACAGTGTGTGTATTTAAAGTGGTATACCTTTCTTGAATTTTATTAAGTAAGTTCGATTATATTTATTTAAATAAAAAAATGATTTTTAGGTACTGGTCACTGGTAGAATACCAATTTCCGTTCCAAATTCTTAATCAACTCTAAAATGTTTATATCAGAAACCTCACGTGTGTATGACTAGTCAGCAGTCCATCCAAAATTTCGTGCAACATTTTGGTGTTTCAAGAATAGCAATTACAGTTTTCGTAGGCTATATTCTTCTTTTTATTGTTTGGTTATTTGAAGGCGCTAATGAATGATATCCTTGCAATTCTGGGCTCAGTGGAAGTTGAGATTGAACCCCATGCCCTTTGCCGTTTTGCTGTAACAACTAAAGTTCCTATAGTAGAAGTGCGTATGCAAATAACTTTCAATACTGCAACCAAGACTTGAACTTAAGCCTCATTATTCCAAAGCAAGCATAAAAGACTTTGGGATACAATAATTGGGCTATATTTATTCTTTTCTTATCTAAGGTCTATCTATACAAGTTGTATTTTGTCAACAAAGAAAAGACGCATGAAGATTGCTTAAAATAGCATTATTTGGTGTCTATAGGTCTTTGGTTGGACCTAACCCTTCAAAAAGGAATAAAATTCTATACTAATAAATAAAAGAAGGTAAAATATACCTAAAATGCCAGTGCATATCAGAGAGGCAGCAATCTCATGTATAAACACAAGTAAAGAAAAAGATAGATGAAAGAAGCAAGCTATTTTCTATAAGGATAAAACTATATTGTTGGCATGAAACACGGTACAGAAACTGTTTTAACCTTTTTTCCCACCTATCTTATAAAATGAGCAATAATTCTGTATATGTAAATTTGGAACACAAGTTAACAGTTTTCTGGGGAAAAAAAACTTTTTTTTAAAAATTGCCTGCATGGGTCCGACACCCCTCCTCCCATAAGTACAAGACAAAATTATTTTGTGCAGTCTTTCCATATTACTTCTAGTTCAAGCCAGGGGACTATAAGTTTCCTGATTGGCGTTTTTGGCCATGGGGACTCCAATGTTGTTTTGTATCGATCCAATGCCATTTTTAGAGGTCTCATTTTATTTTTCGAAATTTTCTCAAATTTGTCTTCACATATCATTTTAATCATTAAGACTAATTTAAATAAGAGTTGCCACTTCCGAATCAGCTAGAAATGGCAATTTTTTCTCACTTACCAGTTTGTTTTTTTTTTTTTTGTTTTTTTATGCAGTATTTAGTCTTTGGGTACTTAGGGCAATACCACTGCAACCATGACAATATCACTGACTTACTGAAAGAACATACCCATATAAGCTGAAGAATAGCCTCTTCTGTCGAGAGAATCATTTGCTCGCAAGCCAGTAGCAGAAATTCCGCCATCTATTGAGTCCAAGTCCTGGGAAAGCCTCGGCAGTGGATCAACAGTACTTTGAGAACCAGAGCGTTGCTTATCCAGAGTTCGCATTTCCATTTTGTCATGATGTATCCATAGATCAGGAGGATTTCGGGACGCATTGTTCCTTTAACATAGCTAAGAGAATAGCATAGAGAAACTAAAACTTTTAAGGGATTATTTAAAAAAAAAATGATTATAGAAACAGAATAAAGGTAGAAAAGATTAAAAAGAAGAAAGAGAGAGAGAGAGGAGAGAGAGAGAGAGAAAGAGAGAGACCGGATGGGGCTTTTGGACGTTCTTTTAACGTGGCTTAGAAGAACACATAGAAAAAAAATAATAGGAAAATGATAAAAAGAACAGAAACTGAAGAAGACAAATAACAAACAGACAATTTAAGAATACCAAACAATAGTGAACTGACAATTTCCATTTTGGCCATGATGTATTCACAGATCAGGAGGATTTTTGGGACGCAAATTTCCTTTAATATAGCTAAGAGAATAGCATAGAGAAAATAAAAATTTTAATGGATCATTTAAAAATATGATTATAGAAACAAAATAAAGGTAGAAAAACAATTAAAAGAAGAGAGAGAGAGAGAGAGAGAGAGAGAGAGAGAGAGAGAGAGAGAGAGAGAGAGAGACCATATGGGTTTTTTGGACGTACTG
This sequence comes from Artemia sinica, assembly GCA_027921565.1. Classification (NCBI taxonomy): domain Eukaryota; kingdom Metazoa; phylum Arthropoda; class Branchiopoda; order Anostraca; family Artemiidae; genus Artemia; species Artemia sinica. The sequence continues at coordinate 21,650,021 of CM051265.1, read as the reverse complement.
TTCTTTTAACGTACACCAAACTTAACGTACGTTATTTACTTAAAAAAAAAATAACAAATAGGAAAATGACAATAAAAAGAACAGAAACCGAAGAAGACAAAACAGAGAATTTAATAATACCAAACAAAAGTGGACTGACAGCAGCCTTTTAATACTGTAAGGCGTTTTAAACCAAATCTTTGTCTCTTTCTCGGTTTCTCATCGAATTAAATTTATCATCTGAAAACTTTATTTCCAGTTAAACATCATTATCAATTGAAAAGCACTAAAATGAATGAAAAAAATAAATTACATTAAGAAGAAGATTGATTCCTCAAAATGTTTCATTGCTAAAAAATTAGTGGATTGAGAGACCTTTTAATCTTAGGAGAACAGAGAATAGTGAAAATGAGAGAGAGAGAGAAATGATGGAAGAGATAGAGAGGGGAGAAAGAGAGGGAGAGATAGGGAGGGAGAAAGAGATACAGAAAAGAGATGGAGGGAAACAGGGAGAGAGAGGGGGAGAAATAGCAAGAGAGAGGGAGGTAGATAGTCGGAGAGAGATGTTGCATAATATACGTGAACTATGTCCATAAGAAGGTATATTCAACAAGAATAAGAATTGAAAAAAATAAGTAATGATCTCAGTTCCTTAAATAATAAGTCTAAACTGTGGTATTTCAAAAAAAAAAACTTAATAGACTTAGTGATATGTAAAAGGAAAAAAACTCAAAACAGCCCTGAACTACATAAATCAGTGCTCAGATTCAGCAGGTCTCTTCCCTCCGTTTACACAAACTTTTTTTTTTGAAAAGATGGACTAAACGATCCCCTTTAAAAGTCCGCATAACAGGGGGGGGGGTAAAAATCCTTGTTAGATGAAATTTTTGGGAGATCTTTTTTCTGAAAGTAAGTTCAAAGCTCTTTAGCCTTGTTCTCCGAATAAACTACTACTACTACTAACAAATTCACCGCAGCACCAAGCAGCCTGAGGCCAACACAGCTACGCAAGCTCCTAATCTATTCAAAGCTTACCTCTTTACACCCTCCCATGAAATTTTCGTTTCCCTTAGATCTTGATCTTTTCTTTACGACATCCTCCCATTTCAGCCGCGGAAAGCTTCTTTTCCATTTAGCCCTAAACGGTTGGCCAAAAAGGACAATCTTTGGCAATCTATCATCTGTCATCCACAGAACGTGTCCTAGTCATCTCAACCTTTCTGTCATTATAGTCCTAGAAAGCGGGATTGGACCACACTTTTCGTACAGCCTACTGTTTGACATACGGTCAGTCAGCAGGATACCCAAAACTATTCGTAGGCAATTTCTCTGGAAAACATTATTGCAAATCTTTCTCCGTTTTTCGGAGCGCCCATGCTTAGAACCTTATTTGAAAACTGTCATCACTGTAGCTTCCAATATCCTTAGCTCACAACAAATCTTCCTATTCTTCTAAACTTTTTCAACTGTAAAAAAACACCCTGAGCCTTGGCTATTCTACTTTTAACATATTCACTGCTTCAACCGTCTTCACTACACCAAGTAAGTGAAGGTGTCAACTTGAGTGATCTTTTCGTCACCCAACTTAACCTTTTCATCTTCACTTATTCCTAGCCTTAGCGACTTAGTCTCTTAACATGAATTTTCAAACTTATTCTAGTACCTTGAACTCGCAAAACCTCTAAAGGTTCATTCATTTTGCTCATACTTTCATCTAGGATGCTTTCATCTAGCAGCGTTATTCTCGTACGTAGCACTAATCACTTTATGTATTTGTCTAGTATACCATACAAGGATAAGACCTTCGCTATCAGCTGAATCGAACACTTTCTCAATTATTAACCTAAGAGTGAGAAATTTGTTGACACATCCTATACCCTTCCTAAAACCGCACTGTTCTTCTCTTAAAACTTTGTCTACATCATCTACAAGTCTAAAAAGTATCATCATACCAAGTAACGTGCTACCTACAGAGTAGAAAAAACTAAAGGTTATAATATATGAGTCTTCTGCTGCTTTTAAGTGTGAAGAGGACTTTCTTATTGATTTGCTTTATAACTAAAATTCATCTGTACTATTGTTAGTATTATGGTAATACCGTAGCCTCGATTATGCTAAAGGATTTTTCTCTTTTCTGGACTCCGAAGCAATAAATCACTATATTTATGAAGTCTATTATAATCGAAAAAATTATACAGTTAGACGAACGCAAAAAGAAAAGTAGACAAATAAAGAAAAAAAGTGAATGTGCAAAATGAACAAAGAACGAGATGAAATAAAAAATATTTCCTTCTACATGATGAAACGAAAAGAAATAAAAAAAAGGTACCCCTTCTTTGATCAATCCGGAGATTCATCTCTGACCCAGTTTTGCGTGATCAGGCAAAAACAAGCAGTATGGCCGACAGTATTAAAATAATTCCTCCAGACGCTCCAAGTATTACATATAGCAGTGCATTTGATATACCACCACGAGGGTCACCTAAGCTTAGGGAGCTTAGACCATGGGCTGAAATCGAAAGAACTATAAATATTAACCTGGAAATGAAAAAAGTGTATAGCAATCAAAAAAGGAATGCAACAAAATATAAATATTTCTTAGAATAAGGAATAAAATTCTATTACAAATATATATATCACATATTATACAGCTTTATAATATTTAGTTTTATTACACCTATTGAGAGTTGTTGCACTGCATCTTTCTACCAACTTTACTCTGTACAACAGCCCTACTTATATCCAAGTCACTTGAGCCATTCAAAAATTAGACCGAATCCGACGCAACTCCCATTATCTTCAGAAGTTTTACATTTAAGCAAACTCTTTATTTATTTTTGTTCGCTAATATTTTCATTTGGGCTCTGACTCCATTTCTTGAGCAAATTCTAACCCCCTTCCCCTTCTATAAAAAAAACTTTCCATGTACAAAGCTAACTAGGCACACATGTGTATATTCATGGAGACTTGGCCAGGGGGAGGGGGTGCATGGGATTATTGAGACTGCAAATGTTAAGATGATTTAAGTTATCCAAAACTATGGGAATATTTTGAAAGTAATAGATTTTCAAAATGGGAAGGGCCGTTCAAAATAATCAAAGATCCAATCCAATCCTACTCTGCTTATTTTCAGAAGTTCAGCACTAAAGCAAGCTTTATTTATTTTTATTCGTTAATGTTTCATTTGGTCTCTGACTCCGACTCCTGAAGGAATTCCAACTCCATTCACTTCTAGAGAAAAACTATCCATGTGCAGAGCCAAATAGACGCGTATGTAGATATTCATAGGGACTTGCTCGAAGGGAGGGGGGGATATTGTCGAAAAAATAAAAAAAATGAGATTTTTTTGTTATACAAAATTAAGGAAAAATCTTAAAAATAGTGAAATTTCAGAAGAGGAAATATGTTTGAGAGGCCTCCTTGAGTTTTAGCAGGGTCTTCATCTTACCAGATTCAAGGAGTCAACCAACATTATTCCCGAATCGACCCTATACAACACACCCTGGTTGTAGTGAGCAACCTTTTTACAAAAACATCAGGAAACATTTAGTCACAACGTTTATTATTATTTGCATGAAATAATAGAAAGTCATTTATACTGTCACGGTATGCGCAAAAATAAAATAAAATAATTATTATATTATATATAATAATATATAATATATAATAGGATATATAAATAATATAATAATATATAATAATATTATATGCACAAATAATAAAATTGATGTAAAATTATTAACCTAAAATGGTCAAAACTGATAAGCACATAGTTTGTCTCTATTGGCGTTGATTTTTATCCTACTTATTAGGGCGACAATGAAAGGAAACTTAAGAGGGCTAGTCTAATGGGGGGGGGTTCGTTTGGAACAATTCAAATGGGGGCATTTTATTTTGCGTTTTCAAATGGAGGTTTTATACTTCTTTGCAGTGAGGCTATATCAACTTATACCATAGTTTGAGGGGGAATTTTTGTGTGGCGGGGGATTAAAATAGCGGGTCAAGCGGGGAGCTAATTTTAATGGCCATACTGAGTCGAAATCAGATCATGAGGATTCAGGTTCCCTAGAGAGCGGCTGGAGACACAAGGACTAATTATCTTGAGAAAATACTAACATGAAGAGATAAAATTAAGAAAGTGATGTATTTATTTTTACTCACATAAGCGATACAAAGTTGATTCAGGAACATCAAATTATCTGCACTTTAATGCACTGTCATATGCACTGGGATAAAATTATACACTGAGATGTATGTAATGCAAACATGGGTCTATCAATGATCTCATATAAAATGTCAAAAGTTATTAATAGTTAGGTCATAAGTTCACTTACATTAGACTGCTCTCGACTGCTCTAGACTGACACGAAATTGCAAAGTTCTAACTAACTATACTATCCAATTTCGCCAGAGGTCACATTAAGGCGTTGCTAAAAAGTATTTTACATTGGGCCCATTGGTCGAATGATGTGTCCTATATTTCTATTGGACAGGGAATACACCAATTGGCTACTTTAACTTTCATACGATTTATAGCTATAAGATTTGCATTTTGGAATCTTTCTTGACAAAACAAAGTATTACTTTTGTAAATTTATTGCTAGCGATATGTCACTTAGTTTCCAGGTGGCTTATAATTTATCACGGTGAAATTTGTTGTGGGACAATTTAACTTAGTTACATTGGAATACCTAATTCTAAACTTAGTTTCAGAACAATACTTTGTATCTTTTGTGGCTATTTTTGTATAGTAAATTCTACCTTCTCTTGACAGTTTGGGAAATTCAAGATTTTAAAATTTAAACTACATGTTGGTCGCCTGTCGCGTAACATTTGGTCACCCTGATATTTATTGCATATTTTTGTGATACCTTGTCCATCTGCTTCAAGATAGATTTATTTATTGCTACTACATTTGTTTGTGGGAAAGATTATACAAAGAAAGTCGATCAAGGTACATTTGTTCGCTGCTTTTTAAATTGCACGATCAAGCCTTACTCGATCTGTGGGTTACTTGAATTTTTTAGGTTCATGTTTTGGGTGATTCTATTTTACATGGGCAACTTTAATTTGGAGAGATTTGAGATTTTGAATTTTGATCCCGTTACATATCATCCTTCCCATTGTTAACGATGTCCTCATCGTTGTGTTTACTACTTCTCTTTTAATTTTTTGAATTTTGATCCCGTTTTATCATTGTTAATTTTTAAAACTTGGCACTGATTATTTGAATTAACTCATATTTAGTAGACGTATATTTTTTTTCATATTCCTGATTGCTTTATGTGACTACGTATATGAAAACATTACTTAAAGATCATCACCTATTCACTCTATTTGGCGAAAGGGCCAAAGAGTTTCTACTGACTAACGCATTTGATTATATAATTAAGTATGCAAGTATTACTTTACTCCACCTAATACTGAAAATACCTTTACCTGATATGCAAATATTTCTATATGATTCAATTATCTTACTTCTGATAAGACAATTACTCTACAACCTGATATGATATAAGAATGAAATTACACGTTCACTACTACTAATTCTATATAATATTTCCACCTGACGCTTTACTATTCTACTACCTGATATAATACTGATGATGAAATTATGCGTTCATTATTTCTAATTCTATATATTTCTTCCACCTGACGCTTTACGGATACTGTAAGCAACTGACTTCTAAGAGCATCTTATTACATCTAAATTCTAACACACTGATATATATGAATTAAATAACTTGCAAGGAAACGAATTTGACACGTTGATAGATTTTAACTTAATATTTGATTGCAACACTGGAATAATGTATCTTGCACTTATTTCATCTGTTTTATTAATTGTTTCTTAATATTCTCTAAAGTTATATGTTAGATCCATAATATTTCACACTTACTTCATCATTCTACGTGTCTTTATACTCACATACGTTGTCACTTTATTTTGGGCTTCCATTGAATTAATTACTTAGTCGGCTATTTGTTTATGGTTTGTCTTCATGGTGTTTTACTTTTTGGCACTTACTTTTTGGGATAAGCATTTTAAAATGTTCATAAGTATGACTTCTCGCATAAAACTGTCCGTGCGTGGTTTTTCACACCATATACGAGGGGTTGGTGTTATATAGTCGTTGATATGTTTACTGGGTACATATCCCTTGGGAGTTAATTACAGGGGATGGGTATCTTGATAACTTGGGTAGGCATCTCTTCTGATCACTTCTATCCTCGGGAAAATTTAATACGCGTACAGTTTATGTTTCCCGTAAATTGTTCACGTTCGGCCCTTCTTTTATTTGAATAAAGGGCTGCGTTACAACATATAAAGGTAATTACGGTTGGATCAAAACTTGATCTTAGGGTCTTGGTTCGACGCATTGTCTTTGATTCCTGGTTTAATGATACACAATCAGTGAGGGCTTAATCACTGGGATTGTAATTACAATAACTTGGTTGGGTCTCTTCTCTGAACACTTTATTTTGGGAAGATTTAGCACGTACAGTTTTATATTTCCCACAAAATTGTTCATGTTTGGCTCTTCTTTTCATGCAGGATGGTTCGTTTTTTGTGACATCTAATAATGATTGGGTAGGGTCAAGAATCAAACTTGGAATTTTGTATCCACATATTGTCTTTGACTCGGGGTTTAAGATACATTATCATTGCCGTCTAAGGATAGTTTTTCGATGGATTTTTACAGTTTTACAACATGATGGTCGGGGTGGTTCTCTAGATAATCGACGATTAATGCATATATATGGGGTTTTTCTGTTTGACGATATTGCATGAGGTAGTGTTACCTGGTACTAGGTTTTGGTAACTGGGATTGTCATCGGGGTATTGCCTTTAGGGATTTGTTTGGTGAGTACTCATTGTTGGTTGACGAATGATGAGAGTAGATGCTACTAGGTTGTATCTGTGTGGCGTGTTGGTATATCATGATTGAATTTCCACTGATTACTCCCCTTCCTAGAATATAAATATCTAGGCCGAATCATAAGAATCATATGGTCTATACAATCACGTAAGTTAAAACACATAAGGAAATAGTACATAATTAATAGTATATTGCAAAGGGACTATCATTTGAAGCAATAGTCGTGATTAATCACACTAACGATATCGAATTAATATGAGTAAAGTTAAATTGTAAGATAAAACAAATAAAAGCAATTCTCATGCTTTTCTTTGCATATTGCAACGACACTGGATTACTGTGAGACAATATCAGTAATCATAAAAAAAAAATGATTAACTACAGGGAAAAATGACACAATATGTCAATTCCTACAACAATACTTATATATATCTTCAGCACATATTTCAGTGTTAAACTTATCTTAAACGTTTCTCAACATTCAACTAATTTTGCGTTTAATTTTCAACAATATAATTAAACTGATTTTCAACTATCTAATTGAACGTTAGGTAGCTTACATGGCTTAGTAAGAGGTCTTAATTTACTATAAATTTTCATGCCTTTATTGTTTACGCACGTTCATGCCGCTTAAGAAACGCGTGTTTCGTGGTAGCTGCATGGTTTTTACGCAAACAGTAATTAGAAAGGTGGGACTGGACATAGTAGGAATGAGGACCTCTATTCTCATTCGCTCGATCATGTCCTCCCTTGTTTTTTTGGCTTAAGGGTTATCAGGGAGTTCCGGGTTTAGGTTTTGAATCTCACTCGATTCGATGTGATCTGTCTCTACTCTTTTTCTACCTGTTCTCATAATTTTTCCATAATTCAGGGTTAATAACATTCTTTTAGTTAGAGAAATCATGAACACGAAGCCTATTGTCAGGAGCATGTTCCACAAAAATTTGTTGAAAATAGTCCGTATCTACTTTTTACATACGTCAATCTTTGGTCTTCATTAGTGAAAAGGGGAACTTGGGAGTCTAAAGCTTCTCTTATTTTTGTAAGCGGTAAAGTCCCCTTGACATTCTTTATTTTTGACCATATTGTGGCTTTCACTTCCTCGTTATTAATTTTGGAATGGTGTACGATAAATTGACTGGTTTGAAATTGATTATCTTAGGGCTTATTATATTCGTGCTTGTGTGGTTATCAATGGTGTTTTTACTGTGCTTTCTTTCGATACCCTTGTTTTATGGTTATTGTTCAAACGTCTTGTAGTAGTGATTTGGTTCTGTAACTTGGATCGATTCTTTCTGTGTTATTATAGCATGATATGGTCCCAACTGTTTCCTTTGGAAACAGAAAATAGCCACAGATCATTTCTAAGATGAATAAATATCTCTCGTTTTGTACTTCCTACTAGCGCTTCGCACGAATCAGGAATTTTCTTCCTGTTGGGTTTCTTTAAAAATATATCTAACATCCGGATTTCATATTGTAAATGGGCAGGGTTAGCTGATATACTAGATTTTTGAATGCTACACATTCCTTAAGGTCCTGTGGATTAGCTAAGGCATATTTCCTTCTATCTTGATTGACTAGCAAGTACTCCGCTTCGGTTGTGATAGTCATAAATGAATTGATTTCGCCTATATTGGCTGGAAACGTAGAGATTTTATATAAGTCATATATGGATTGCTGATTTATTAATGGAATTGTTACTACTGCAAATAGTTTGTTCGTTTATCTCCGTGATGTGAACCTTTAGCTTGGTGTAATAGTGGAATAGGTTTGCTACTTCTGGTTCTGTGGGTAGATGTAGACCGAATGTTAGATGTGTGTATATTTCATCTAAGATGCTTTTTAGGTTCGAAGGATCTACCAGGTCGTAGGATAGGTTTCCTCCAGTAAGGGCAAATAACGCGAATTTAAATTTTCTAACATCAGTTGCTAGGTTAAGTAATGACATTGTCACTATGTCGAGTGATACCATGTGAGGCTCGAATCTGATATCACATGATCTATTTCGTTCTTCAAATAATTCATTGCATTTCCTGTCTTTGAGATTTTCTTTGAGATTGCCTCAATTTTATCCCTCTGATAGTTGGCTATGCTCGCTTGTATTTTTTGGAAAATGCGAAGTCAACTTCAATGCGTTATTTAGTTTTTTTACGTTTTCCCTTGGGATATCCAGGTCTTCTTCAGTTGATAGCCAAAATAAGCGTGAAGCCAACTCTCCTATAATTGGTATTAGTCTAGCAGATCTGCGGTATTGCTTTTTCGAAAGAATACGTCGAAGATTCTCGTGGTAGTTTGCTTTAACTTTTGTATTTATTTATTGAATAATTCAAATAATGCTTGTAGTCCCTGCCTATATAATATAAAGAGGGATCGGTGAATTGATACTCTTAGGGCGTTTTTTCATTTAGTTCAGGTAATAATTCGACGTAATCTTTGGTTGGCTCGTCGGCCATGGCCAGTCTGGCACACGTATATTTGCCGTCAATTCTCCAACATTTCTTGGGTACGTATTTTTCTTTTTTTTTATTCTCTGAACTTTTCTTTTTGCTATTGGTATCGTACCCTTGAACTACTATAGTTTTCGTCTCGGTATGCATTATTTGGATTCTCGCTCTTGCTTGTATAAACATTTTGCCGAAGGGATGGGTATGCGTAGCTTTTTGTCCGGTCGACCATGTCCATTTTGTGAAAACCGTGGGTTTCAGGTAAGTCAGAGCGATTAATTTTGTTTGTGTATCACCATCTAGTTTGATTGGTCCTGGAACCGTATTCGTTGCGATTGTCGATAGTGAAGATTGAATTTCTTCGGCTCGTGCCCTAGGTATGGGTGTGGTTGTCGTGGTATCTTTCCTTCTTCGTGGCTTGTCGATATTTTCCTTTTTTCCTTTTGGTGATATTTTCTTAGTAACGTTGCTTGCGGTATGATCTTGCCATAGTTGCTTAAGGTATATCCATACATTTGGTAATTCAATCAACATGGCGTACTTCCCATCATAGAGTTTGTTTTCCCTGGAAGTTGTTGCGGAAGAGCTTGTGGTGGATTTTATCGTAGTACGTTCACTTATGAACCATCCGCTTTACTTAACGCTCCTCTTCTTTGGCTTCCTCTGTTGTTAGTTCCTAGAGCCTTATCAATTTCTGCCATTTTCTTATCCAAATCATCTATTATGAATTTTTTATTTTAGTTTAGGAATAATGAGGGGTAGATTTCTTTTATTTTCCTTGTTTTGCATGTCTTTGGTTGATTGCAGGCTCTTGTCCGATTTTAAGAATTGGAATACAAAGTCCTTGAGTTCATTAGTATTTTTCTCTAGTCTCATTACTTGTTGGAACAAGGTTTCGAATGGTTTGGGATCCAGTTTCATGAATATCTTCCAGGTATTATAACTTGCAAGTAACCAATTCTCATGTTTGAAGATTACTCCATGCTTTACAATATCTTGGGCTACGGCATGGACGATGAAGATTGTCATGCAATTTATTAGCCTCATCTCTTTGTTAGTTCTGGAATTAATTCATCAATAATTACAATATGGATAAACTTTTGTGATTTTATGACTGGTAATCGAACGAGAATCTAGATCAGTATTACAAGGGTTATCTTACTCGATCTGGGAAATCGACAAGTTGAAATTAAACTTTCTGGTGTCTGAATTAATTAATTACGCATGGGCCACGTATGATTGATTGTTAAGTTGGAGGGGGGTAATTATTTTGAATGGGTCTATTCAAATGAATATCACATTTAATTTGAGGGGTGTGTGGACTGACTTTGATTTATGAGGCACAAATTATTTGAATAGAGGAGGTATTACTAATTTTGGGTTGCATTTAATTCTGATTCATTGGCTTTTATTCTTTTAAAGATAATTTCTTTTCTTATCACACAATATCTTACACTTTTTGGGTTGTAGAGATATTGTTTTATAATATCTTATTTCTTGGAGTGGGTCATGTTAACCTTGATATTTTACGCAGTTCGGATTTTTCTCAATCTTGTAACACATTTTTGTTTTTGCATTTGTCTAGAAGCAATAAATATGTCTGACACGGACCTTTAACAAACCAGTACCGAATTTTATATTGCGTTTTACAAGCTTTTTATCTCATGTTGAATACATTGAAGGTACTTGCCCTTTCTCCCGTTATATTTTATTCCCAATTTTCCTCTCTCTCTCGGGTCGATATTTGGGTGTATTTGCCAATCGTAGTCCAAAACGATACGATTCTACGTTCTATTTCCTTAAATCATATTTCACGTTCCACTTTTCGCCAAAACTTCTTCCCCTGATTTATTCGCAATGAGGATTGCTGCAGAATATATTACGTTTTCTTTTGTATGCTTGATAGTTATAAACTCTGTGTTAATAATTGCCTTGGCCATTGTTCTGAAATGAAAGGTAGTTTCTATTGGCTTTTGTCTAGATACTTTTATTTAAGATCAATTACAATCATGGTTACTCTAGGTCGAGATCAAACTACATTTTCGCCAGTACTTCCTCATACTCGAGTACTTATTCGTTCGACGTAATTCGATACTTCTAAAGCTCCATATTAACCAATAATGAATATTTACTTTTGAATGGAATGTAAGGCAACTTCAGGTCGAGGTTGAACTACTCGTTCACCACTGCCACCTTGCACTTGGCTGTTACTTTTTCGAACTTAATTAGATTCCCCAAAGTTCCATACAGGTTTAAAAGTATTGAGTTTTCACAAAACTACCTTTTTCTTCCCCTTTTTTTTTCAATTTAAAGAACGATATATATATATATATATATATATATATATATATATATATATATATATATATATATATATATATATATATATATATATATATATATATATATATATATATATATATATATGTCTTTTGGGTTTTTACTTCCTGACTTACTTTTATAACATATTAATACACTACTAGCCTATTTATATGATTCACTTTTCAAATAATAAATGATCAATCTAGATGTAGCACTACAGATAATATTGGTGAGCTCTTCTATTATTTATCCTGACGGGATTATTTATATCCACAATTTCTTCTACGGATATCGGCTTTCAATTTAAGTATGGGTGCATTGTCAGGCAGTACCGCCTTTGAGCCTGAGGATGTTAACATATTAGGAAGCCGATAGTTTTTCCCATTATGATACATTGGAACTGAGAAATTTGAGTTCATGTGCTACGTTATTTTGACCGCTTTCAGGCGTATTCAAACACATTAAATATACTAATAATTGGTTTGGGAGGTGCAGACCTTCTAATAGGGCAATTATATCATCACCCTTCGCATATTTTGTTGAATGACTTTTCTGCACCATTTGGATAATGATAACGGGCCATTTATTATTCTTACCACGGAAAAACTTAAGTTTATATGTAGTTCACAATTACATAGTTGCTCGCGCACAATTACATCAAAGCCGGGAAATATTTTGATTCCGAAATTTTCGTCTTTCTGAAAGAAATTCAGGGTTATTTTCTTTACGTCTTTATAATCCCTCAGGGTGACTTGAAAAATAGCGGATCCCGTTGAAGGGTTTATTGGGCTTAGGTATGTGTTATGTACACAATTGACGTAAAAGGCCCTAAGGAAGCTTTCTCCCTTTAGCATGTGCCCTCGGTCTATTAGAATGGAGAGAAATTTAATGGGCCAAATTTTAGTGACATTATTATCATCCTGATCGTACCAAATGTTGTTTGCGATGTACTCGGATAATAAGGCATACTTGGTCAATGGGATACTTTGTATTAAAATTTGGAATGCTGGGTTGGCGCTTAGCCTGGTGTATTCGATTGTTCTTGTCATTGTACGTGCACTGAAATTATAATGAGCTAAGGCTGCTATTAATCTTAGGATTATTCTGTCTTCCAAGACTTTCCTTGGAGATTCTAAAAGGAATGTAGTGTGGGGCAGTCAAGATTTTCCACTGTTTTGATAAGAACCCGTTCTTTTGAGGAATCATTAATATTATTTATGCTTTGGCTTTTCTTGAGTTTCCATGACGTTGCGGCACTGGCGCAAGAAATCCAAACTATAGTAATAATACATGGTGACGGCAGACAAATGTAAATCAATTAGATATGCCTACGGAATCTCAAATGTCTGAATCTCTATTGAAGACACCGACGCACGATACAATTCACAGGGAAACTCGTCAGACCCCTCGGAAGAATAAATTGGACCCAGAGGGCGCCCAAAATATTTAATAGGTCCAAAATGATAGTAGTACCGTCTTGTAGTGATAGTATTAACAAGTTACCTATATTTAATGATTTTTGTGTAGCAAAAACGTTTACTTTAAGGCTTTAATTGACAGTGGTGCCACGGTTAATATCATAAGCTCATGCGTATTTGATATGTTGCCTCCGCATATTAGGCAACAAAGAAATTTTAATAATCCCAATTTAACTAGCGTGACAGGGCATAAATTGCATGGAAGAGGTTCAATTCGCCTGGACGTAAAAAAGGATAATAGCATTTTTCCGACGAATTTATAATATGCGATAACTTTCCGTAAGAAGCCATCATTCGCGCAAATTTTTAAGATCTAATAGAGTACTATTAGACGTGGCTAACGAAAGGCTCGTCTACCCGGCTAAGGTAGGGGAAGAAATTTCTACCTTAAGAAATTGTAACAGAGGTTACGAAGACAACGTAACAGTAAAAAAAATTTCTGGTGGTATAATGTCGCAATCTTTTGTACCTCATTCCTCGCAAGGAGGACATGGCTTAGGCAGAAATTTGTTCAATTATTCTGAGAGACATTGCAGGGATGAAGTAATTTTTAAATAATAAGTGTATTGAATCTGCAAAAATAAAAATAGGAGATATGCGGCAGTAAAGGTGAAAACAAAAGTCCCTCCCAAAACGATGCAAAGAATTCAAATATCACAGATGATTGAACCAGTGGATAGCAAATCTGAAATATGGTTTGCGACCCCGTCAAATGAAATTCCTGAAAATCTGCTATGCGAGGAACAGATTATATCTTACGACAAATAGAAGACAAATAGAAACCAAACCTCAATAAATACCTGTATTACCACAAAACTTAATAATACCTGCCTTCAAATATTTTCATTCAAATAAAGGTGGACACTTAGGAGTAACGAAAACTTTCCATAAATTAAAACAATATTTTTACGTGCCGTCGGGAATAACAAAACTTAAAGAATTTGTAAGTACATGCGAAGCGTGTAACTTAAGAAAAAAAACCCCACGCTTATCCTAATCCTCCAATGGGAAGGGTCCCGGTAGCGAGATTCCCTTTGATATTGTCTCATTTGACTTATGTGGAACCAGGGGAGGCTTGCCTGTTCCCAACAGAGGCCATAATTGTATTCTTTTAGTTATAGACCATTTTTCTGGATTTACCTTTGCAAAAGCGTTAAAAAGTCAAGGCGCTTACGCCACAAGCAAAGCGTTAGCGAAACTATTTTTAAAATTTGGCATTCCAAATAAGGTTTTAAGCGACAACGGAAGCAATTTTGTTTCAAAAGTAACAAAAGACTTAATGAGTTTTCTTAACATAGAGAAAATGGTGACATCTCCGTACCACCCACAAGCTAATGGTAAAATAGAAAATAGGCATAAAATATTTTCGAACGTATTCAGTATTTATACAAAAGACAACAGGAACAATTGGGGATCAATTCTTACCCTATTTAACTAACGTAATCAATACTGCTTATTCAGAAACAACTAAAAAAAAATCCATTTTATTTACTTTTTGGTCGTGATTTTAGAATCCCGTATGATGAGATTATTGAATCTCGGCAGTATTATAATAACTCGGAGGATTACAAACAAGAATTCATAAATAGGATGAGGAAAACTTATAAAATAGTTAAGCAAGAGTTGGAAAAATGTAAAATAAACCAAGAGATAAGAAACCGACCCAAAGTCAAGGGAACATAGATTTTAAGATAGGAGATTGCGTTTACCTAAAGAACGAGGCAAAAAAAATGGAAGGAAAAAAACTTTCCAACAAATATTGTGGACCGTACAGAATAGTCAAAAAGTATGATAACGATTATACTTTTAAAATGGAGAACCCCGATAGTGGAAGAACTTACAAGGCGCATGTTAGCCGAATAAAAAGAACAAAATTTACAGAGAGATGGGTATCACGTCCCTCCTCTACTGATTCGTCAGATGCAGAAAATGAGCCCCCTAAATCAAGATTTGCAGAGCTAAAACCCTTTAATTTCAAGCAAGACCTATTTCGAGGATGAGAGTGATGAGGAAAACTTTGAAGAATTTTTAGCTATGAAAAATCTAGTTATTCCCAAGAAAAAATCCCTAATACCAGTAAGAATAAAAACGCCAAAAGATCCAAAAAGTTCACCATCGGAGAGCGCAGGAGAATTAGATTATACGATATCTCCAAAAACCCAATTTTTCCCTGATAGAATTTCGACCCCTTGTCCCCCCAAAAGATTTCAGACGATGTGGTTTCCCCTGCAACACCAATAGAAAGGCCCTGTCATGGCAGGAAGAATTGAACAGAGCTGTAGAAACCCCCGGTATTACTGTAAAGAAAACTCCTCCCAAAGATTCAACTAAAACAAATCTGCGAGAAGCTATGGATTTAATAAATTTACCAATAAAAACGAGTCAAAGTACACTGCTTAAGAATAAAACTCCCGAGGATGACCGGCAAGGAACATATCATGATATAACTGTGTCCAAGGTCAAGCCTAAACAATGGACTTCATGGAGGGAAACACTAGTGCAAAGAATGCCCCATCCCCCTGAAGACATGGCATTTAAACAGTGGAGGAACCCCGCAAAAACTCTTGATTCCTCTTAAAGCTCTCAAGAATCTTTCAAATCTCCCGAGTGGAAAAGTCAAAGCGAGGACTTAGAGAATAAACCTTCTACTTCCAGAGGAGTAGAAATTTACGAAGGAAGGGGAGGTGATACCTCAAACATGCGAGGTGCAACTTCTAAAACTTATAATACAGAATCATCGGAAACCAGTTCCGAAGAATCTGGCGGTGAATCAGACCATATGGTAATTAAAGAAATAGGGAAATCAAAACCGACTTCAGCAGCCGCACACGCGAAGGAAACAAAATTAAAAAGGGCAAGAATTTTTGAAAAAAACAATACAAAAAGTTTGATCTTATTTCGCTAGAAAAATCGAAAAAGAAAACCGCAAGAATTCGAGGAGAAAGTAACGACACAATCGGGTAGAACGGTTAAAAAACCCGATAGATGGAATTACACTTAATCAGTATAGGATTAAAAGATTTTATAGATAGGCGTCATAAAAGAATAATAATTTAAAAACTTTTAACTTACGAGTAAAAATCATACAATTATAAAAAATGCTGTAGAAAAATTTTGTTCAACATATATCATGGCTTCGCATGAATCAAAACGTCTGATACCGTCTGTTCAACGTATATCAGTTCCCGAAAACAAATTCTAATTAAAAAGTTGCATATAATTAATTCAAATAATTTCCTTTAATATAAAAAGTCTACCCGTACCATTCCAGTGCGATGCATCCATTCTAACTGAAAGAAGCCGTGATAGGAAATACTAAGCGAGAAATATTCATACACCTTAGAAATGATCTTTGGTTATTTTTGTTCCAAGAAAAAACTGTTGGAACTTTGTCTTGCTATAATAATACAGAAAGAATAAATCCAAGTTATAGGACAGAATTACTGTTACAAAATGTGGGTACAAAACCATAAAACAAGGATGTCGACTTGTAACTAAAGAGTCAACAGTTCGAACGCCGTTAATTACCACGAGCACAAAGATAATAAGTCCCAAAATAATCAATTTCAAGGCAATTAACCTGTCGTACACTATTCCCAACATAGAAAATGAGGAAATGAAAACCTCAATATGGTCCAAAATAGAAAAAAATAAAGGGACATTAAAGCTTACAAAAATAAGAGAAGCATTAGACTCCCAGATTCCCCTATTTACAAATGAAGACCAAAGATTAAAGTTAACGTACGTGGATGTTAGATACGGATTATTCTCAACCAATTTCTGGTGGAACATACTACTGACAGTATATTTCGTATTCGCGACTTCCCTTACCATAAGAACCATATTAACTTTTAATTACGGTAAAATCCTGAGACTAAAAAAGGCGAAAACCAAGAGAAGAACACGGTGAAACGGCCGAAATGCAGAAGTTAAACCCGGAACCCCATGAGAACGTCTAAGCCAAGAAAAAGGGAAGACATTAGAAAACGAGTGGGTATAGAGGTCTCCACTCGTCCTTGCTATGTCTTGTTCCCTCATTGTAGTGTCGTCTACGCAAAACCGTGCGGTTACGACGCTCCAACATGTGTTTCTTAAACAGCACGGACGTGCGTGAACAATGCAGGCAGGAAATATGTTGTAAAATTAGACCTCAAACTTAATACTGTATAGTAACTTATGTTTAAAGGATTGTTTTAAATCTAAGGGAGGATTAAATAAGTATTGAAGAATTAAATAAGCCTTTTATCGTTGTTTCCTTTCTCAAAACAAATTTGAAGACATCTCTGTTTTAGATTTCCCAATGGGAATTATATATATATGAAACCAACATGATAATAATGTCGTTTTATTAAAACCAATTTTACGTAGTAATATCAGTGTATCTTTTTATATTATCTTGTAGGGTAATCTTCGCCCTAAAATGCACCCAATCGTATGGTTTATTACGTATTAAGACTGCTTGATTTTAAAGAACGTGTGATTCTGCCTCGTTATTTTATTACAGGCAGTGGATTGACGGAATCTCACATGTCTGAATCTATATTGCAGACACCGACGTACGAAACAAATCCACAGGGAAAAAGGTCAGGCCCCTCGGAAGAATAAATTGGACCCAGAGGGCGCCCAAAATATTTAATAGGTCCAAACTGATAGTAGTACCGTCTTGTAGTGATAGTATTAACAAGTTACCTATATTTAATGATTTTTGTGTAGCAAACGTTTACTTTAAGGCTTTAATTGACAGTGGTGCCAAGGTTAATATCATAAGCTTATGCGTATTTGGTATGTTGCCTCCGCATATTAGGCAACAAAGAAATTTTAATAATCCCATTTTAACTAGCGTGACAGGGCTTAAATGCATTTAAGAGGTTCAATTCGCCTGGACGTAAAAAGGGATAATAGAATTTTTCCGACAAATTTTATAATATGCGATAACTTTCCGTACGAAGCCATCATCGGCGCAAATTTTTTAAGGTCTAATAGAATACTATTAGACGTGGCTAACGGAAGGTTTCTTTACCCGGCTAAGGTAGGGGAAGAAATTTCTACCTTAAGAAATTGTAACAGAAGTTACGAAGACAACGTAACAGTAAATAAAATTTCTGGTGGTATAATTTCGCAATCTTTTGAACTTCATGTCTCGCAAGGAGTACATGGCATAGTCAAAAATTTGTTCAATTATTCTGGGAGACATTGCAGAGATGAAGTAAATTTAAATAATAAGTGTATTGAATCTGCAAAAATAAAAAAAGGAGATATGCGGCAGCACAGGTCAAACGAAATCAAGAAAATAGTGGAATTATGGAAAAAAGTAGTGACCCCCATTACAGTTCAGGCACAGCCAATGCTATTGACGGATAGCGCCAGTCTAAAATTTAATAGACAATGAAAATAAAGAAAAATATTACGCATTCGCAATAAGGAAAAAAAAGTCCCTCCCAAAACGATGCAAAGAATTCAAATATCGCAGATGATTGAACCAATGGATAGCAAATCTGAAATATGGTTTGCGACCCCGTCAAATGAAATTCCTGAAAAATCTGCTATGCGAGGAACAGATTATATCTTACCACAAAGGAGAAGGTTTTATTTGGGTAACAAATAACCACGAATATGACACAATTACAATAAAAAAGGGGACGTGTTTAGTCCAAATCCAAGTTTTATCGGAGAATGATTTAAATAGATGGGAGAATTCCAAAAGAAACCTTGTTAACGGCATTAAACCCTCAATTAACAAATATCCTCTAACTAAATCGCAATTTTTTAAACAAATTTAATATGGATCATATTACGGACTTGGAACTTAAGACAAAATTATGCGAATTATTATGGAATTTTAAAGATGTATTTTCCGCATCTGAAGATGACATCGGACTGATACCATTTTTTTTTGAACATTCAATTTTAACGACTGGTAGTCCTGTCGTGAAACAGCCATATCGTGTGTGCCGTATAAGCACAAAGAATGGTTAAAAAATAAAATTCATGAATTAGAAAAAAAATGAAATTATACGCCCCAGTATAAGTCCGTATAGCGCACCAGTGATCTTGGTACCAAAAAAGAATGGTGATCTTAGACTTGTAGTAGATTATAGAGCCCTCAACAAACAATTAGTTAGCGATAAATTTCCTTTACCAAGAATAGATGAAATTCTTGACTCTATTTCAAGTAAAATAAAATCTTTACTTCTTTGGACCTTACCCAAGGCTACCCCCAAGTGAAAATAGCCGAAAAAGATGTCTATAAAACTGCGTTTTCAACGGCTGAATGTGGTTCATATGAATACTTAAGAGTATCTTTTGGACTTAAAACAAGTTCAAGCGCGCTATGTAGACCCTTATTACATCTATAACGAGGATTAAAGAATATCATTCATTTCGTTGATGATGTCATATGCGCGGAGAGAAAACGCTGAACAACACTTAGCAACATTAGCTAAGGTGTTTCGAGAAATTCAGACAGGGAAATTTAAAATGCCGGCCTGAAAAGTAAATTTATTTCAACCCAAAATTGAATTTTTAGGAGTAGTAGTGACACAAGGAGAGATATCCCCAGACCCATATAAAATAAAATGTGTTGAAAACCTCAAACCCCCAAGAACTATGAAAGAATTAAGAGGAATTTTAGGTCTTATTGGTTACTTCAGAAAATTTGTGCGCAATTACCCCCAAATTGCAAAAACCCCTCACGGAATTAACTAAAGGGAACTCCCAAAATGTTACCTGGTCCCAGGAAGCTCAAACTTCCCTAGACCGTCTCAAAAAGGCACTCACTTCTGAACCAATATTATCACTGCCTAATTTCGAAAACGGACAATTTGTGGTCACAACCGATGCTAGTTCAAAGGGCATTGGCGCTATTATTTCGCAAATAGTTCCCCATAGAAAACCCTAATCCTCTAGAGGGGACGCCTAAACAAAAACAAATCGAAAAAATTTCTATGCTATTCGAGTAGAACTTTATCAAAAGGTGAAAGTAGTTATTCCGCCACAAACTTAGAATTATTATCTATAATCCAGCACTTGGACAGATTTAGACACTATTTAATTGGTAGAAAATTTGTACTACGATCAGACCATAAAAGCTTGCAGTACCTGCGCACATTTAAAAACCCACGGGCATTCTAGCTAGATGGATTATGAAAATCCAAGACCTAAATTACGAATTTGAATATTTAAAAGGTAAACAAACTGCAGCTTGTGACTTTTTGAGTAGATACCCAGAAAATATTCCGTCGGATGCTGAGGAAAATGAAGTTAACGCTATCAATACTAATAGCAAACATAAATGTAAGAAAAAAAAAGACAATGACACAGTAAAAAAAAAATCAGGTTAACTATTGTCCCTTATCTTTAGAAAATATAAAAAGAAAGCAAAAAAAAGACGAAATGTGTGTAGCACTTATTAATTATTTTGTGAATGACGATGCGTTACCGGATAAATTTCAAAACTCTTAGAAAAGAGATAGAAAATTATTACTATGATCACGATGAAGAAATACTATGTAGAATCGTGACTGCTGAGACAAATAGAAACCAAACCTCAATAATACCTGTATTACCACAAAACTTAATAATACCTGCCTTCAAATATTTTCATTCAGATATAGTTGGACGCTTAGGAGTAACGAAAACTTTCCATAAGTTAAAACAATATTTTTGCGTGCCGTCGGGGATAACAAAACTTAAAGAATTTGTAAGTACATGCGAAGCGTGTAACTTAAGAAAAAACCCCAAAGCTTATCCTAATCCTCCAATGGGAAGGGTCCCGGTAGCGAGATTCCCCTTTGATATTGTCTCATTTGACTTATATGGAACCAGGGGAGGCTTGCATGTTTCCAACAGAGGCCATACTTGTATTCTTTCAGTTATAGACCATTTTTCTGGATTTACCTTGCAAAAGCGTTAAAAAGTCAAGGCGCTTACGCCACAAGCAAAGCGTTAGCGAAACTATTTTTAAAATTTGGCATTCCAAATAAGGTTTTAAGCGACAACGGAAGCAATTTGTTTCAAAAGTAACAAAAGACTTAATGAATTTTCTTAACATAGAGAAAATGGTGACATCTCCGTACCCCCCACAAGCTAATGGTAAAATAGAAAATAGGCATAAAATATTTTTCGAAAGTATTAAGTATTTATACAAAAGACAACAGGAACAATTGGGATCAATTTTTTACCCTATTTAACTAACGTAATCAATACTGCTTATTCAGAAACAACTAAAGACAATCCATTTTATTTACTTTTTGGTCGTGATTTTAGAATCCGTATGATGAGATTATTGAATCTCGGCAGTATTATAATAACTCGGAGGATTACAAACAAGAATTCATAAATAGGATGAGGAAAACTTATAAAATAGTTAAGCAAGAGTTGGAAAAATGTAAAATAAATACCAAGAGCTAAGAAACCAACCCAAAGTCAAGGGGGACATAGATTTTAAGATAGGAGATTGCGTTTATCTAAAGAACGAGGCAAAAATGGAAGGCAAAAAACTTTCCAACAAATATTCTGTACCGTACAGAATAGTCAAAAAGTATGATAACAATTATACTTTTAAATTGGAGAACCCCGATAGTGGAAGAATTTACAAGGCGCATGTTAGCCAAATAAAAAGAGAAAAATTTCCAGAGAGAGGGGTATCACGTCCCTTCTCTACTGATTCGTCAGATGCAGAAAATGAGCCCCCTAAATCAAGATTGGAAGAGCTAAAACCCTTTAATTTCAAGCAAGACTATTTCGAGGATGAGAGTGATGAGGAAAACTTTGAAGAATTTTTAGCTATGAAAAATCTAGTTATTCCCAAGATAAAATCCCTATTACCAGTAAGAATAAAAACGCCAAAAGATCCAAAAAGTTCACCATCGGAGAGCGCAGGAGAATTAGATTATACGATATCTCCAAAAACCAATTTTTCCCTGATAGAATTTCGACCCCTTGTCCCCACAAAAGATTTCCAGACGATATGGTTTCCCCTGCAACACCAATAGAAAGGCCCCTGTCATTGCAGGAAGAATTGAACAGAGCTGTAGAAACCCCCGGTATTACTGTAAAGAAAACTTCTCCCAAAGATTCAACTAAAACAAATCTGCGAGAAGCTATGGTTTAATAAATTTCCCAACAAAAACTAATCAAAGTATATTGCCTAAGAATAAAACTCCCGATGATGACCGGCAAGGACAATATCATGATATAACTGTGTCCAAGGTCAAGCCTAAACAATGGACTTCACGGAGGGAAAAACTAGTGCAAAGAATGCCCCATCCCCCTGAAGACATGACATTTTAACAGTGGAGGAACCCCGCAAAAACTCTTGATTCCTCTCAAAGCTCTCAAGAATCTTTCAAATCTCCCGAGTTGAAAACTCAAAGCGAGGACTTAGAGAATAAACCTTCTACTTCCAGAGGAGTAGAAATTTACGAAGGAAGGGGAGGTGATACCTCAAAAATGCGAGGTGCAACTTCTAAAACTTATAATACAGAATCATCGGAAACCAGTTCCGAAGAATCTGGCGGTGAATCAGACCATATGGTAATTAAAGAAATAGGGAAATCAAAACCGACTTCAGCAGCCACACACGCGAAGGAAACAAAATTAAAAGGGCAAGAATTTTTGAAAAAACAATACAAAAAGTTTGATCTTATTTCGCTAGAAACACTGAAAAAAAGCCGCAAGAATTCGAGGAGAAAGTAACGACACAATCGGGTAGAACGGTTAAAAAACCCGATAGATGGAGTTACACTTAATCAGTATAGGATTAAAAGATTTTATAGTAAGCGTCATAAAGGAATAATAATTTAAAAACTTTTAATTTACGAGTAAAAATCATACAATTATAAAAAATGCTGTAGAAAAATTTTGTTCAACGTATATCATGGCTTCACATGAATAAAACCGTCTGATACCGTCTGTTCAACATATATCAGTTCCCGAAAAACAAATTGTAATTAAAAAGTTGCATATAATTAATTCGAATAATTTCCTTTAATATAAAAAGTCTACCCGTACCATTCCAGTACGATGCATCCAGTCTAACTGAAAGAAGCCGTGATAGGAAGTACTAAGCGAGAAATATTCATACACCTTAGAAATGATCTTTGGTTATTTTTCTGTTCCAAGAGAAACTGTTGGAACTTTGTCTTGCTATAATAATACAGAAGAATAAATCCAAGTTATAGGACAGAATTACTGTTACAAAATGTGGGTACGATAACCATAAAACAAGGATGTCGACTTGTAACTAAAGAGTCAACAGTTCGAACGCCGTTAATTACCACGAGCACAAAGATAATAAGTCCCAAAATAATCAATTTCAAGGCAATTAACCTGTCGTACACTATTCCCAATATAGAAAATGAGGAAATGAAAACCTCAATATGGCCCAAAATAGAAAAAAATAAAGGGACATTAAAGCTTACAAAAATAAGAGAAGCATTAGACTCCCAGATTCCCCTATTTACAAATGAAAACCAAAGATTAACGTACATGGATGATAGATACGGATTATTCTCTACCAATTTCTGATGGAACATACTACTGACCGTATGTTTTTCGTATTTGCGACTTCCCTGACCATAAGAACCTTATTAACTTTTAACTACGGAAAAATCCTGAGACTAAGAAGGCAAAAACCAAGAGAAGAACACGGGGAAACGGCCGAAATGCAGAAGTTAAACCCGGAACCCCATGGGAACGTCTAAGCCAAGAAAAATAGAAGACATTAGAAAACGAGTGGGTATAGAGGTATCCACTCGTCCTTGCTATGTCTTGTTCCCTCATTGTAGCGTCGTTTACACAAAAACCGTGCGGTTACGACGCTCCAACATGCGTTTCTTAAACAGCACGGACGTGCGTGAACAATGCAGGCATGAAATGTGTTGTAAAATTAGACCTCAAACTTAACACTGTAGAGTAACTTATGTTTAAAGGATTGTTTTATATCTAAGGGAGAATTAAATAAGCCTTTTATCGTTGTTTCCTTTCTCAAAACAAATTTAAAGACACCTCTGTTTTAGATTTCCCAATGGGAATTATATGTATATGAAACCAACTTGATAATAATGTCGTTTTATTAAAACCAATGTTACGTAGTAATATCAGTGTATCTTTTTATATTATCTTGTAGGGTAATCTTCACCCTAAAATGCACCCAATCGTATGGTTTATTACGTATTAAGACTACTTGATTTTAAAGAACGTGTGATTCTGCCTCGTTATTTTTATTACAGGAAGTGGATTGACATATTGGATATCGATCATTACAATGAGTTGTCCAGTGCAATACAACCTTGTAGCATCTATTTTCATCATACCTCAACCAACGAAGAGTACTCACCATAGACTCCAGCCAATTTTCATCCCAGCTACGTCTGCAAAAATTACAGTTACCTTTTGATCGTTGTTTCCTCGACCATGAACCATATTACGTATCAGGTAACATTATATTTGAATCTCAGTATCCAGTGCATTATCGAACTATATAATCACATAAATGCTGAGAACCCCATCGACCAGTACAAGATATAAGTACATAAATATCACCCATGATAATCCTTATGGACACATGAACCATCTGACTGTATAGTTATGATATTTGATGATCCCAAAAATTATTTATATGACGCAGATTCACGCGTTGAATCCCTTTAGACCATCTCTCAGAATCCATCCTATCCCCTCTGTGTGGAAAGTTCACATCTCTGTTATCCCATAATATTACGAGATAATTTCTGAAAAATGGACCTGGAAACCAACCATTGAATTACAGAAACCAAAATTAACCCCAGTGACAAACCCCTCAGTGACAATATACCCCTCCCCACAAGTTAAAGACAATATGTTGAAGGAGTCACTATAGTTTGATGTCGACCTGTTCCAAATCCAAACTTCAATTCCCCCGTGATTAACCTAGGAATCACCGCAAAGGTTAATAGACGCAAGCCATGAACTAACAATTTTATAAGAGAACTGTGATCCCTAAGTGCACGAATGAACAATTTTATACGAGAAATACATTCTTTATGTGCCTTAAAATATCCCAAAAATTATATGCTGAGAAGAAAATAAACGCACTCCCCAGTGTTCGACCCCTTAATGATAAGGCACCCTATGAACTGTCAAAAAGCAGGTGAGAATGAACTCTGATAGCATATTCTCACACCTGTAGTTGGAAGCATCATTTCCCAGTTGACAATTAGAGAAAGCTTGTCGTGTGTGAACACAATTATGCTCGAACTGTTCCATGAAGAAACTATATTGTAAGGGCTTTAAAAATTTTGCCAAGACGAAAGGAGTGAAGGACCATAATTTACAACAGGAGGATTGAGTACGCTAAAGAGACTCGAAGGTGATGAAATAGGTGTGAATTTACAGATATTACTTCTTAATAACTTTGATAACTCAAAAATCCCAATATCCTATCATTAACGTTGCGTAGCAAACATCCCCAATGGAAGTATTCTAATGTTACCAGTGAACATGGTAAACCCAATATTGTGTGTTTTAAATCGTTGTTATATGTAGTTTTAGATGTTCAGATAGAGCTATGTGTAGCGTTGTCGTGCTATTCATTTAATGTAGTGTAGATAGAAAGAAGTGTGCCCTATAGACAGCAAAATAAAAAAAACTTGTAAAAGGTGAATTCTCAAAAAAAAAAAATCTTATGTAAAGGTAGAATAGCCCCAACCTTGTTGGAAATGTAAACGTAATCAGTGTTAGAGTTAGAAAAAAAATCCTTAGTATAGTAGATAGGCTAGAACCAGATAATCTCAGTCTGGTAGATGAACTTTAGAAAGAGATATATAATAAAATAAGAAAAAGCAATAAGAGAAAATTTTTTAGCACTCCTGATTAAGCCAAAATAAAAATATAAAAAATACAATATCAATCAAAATTATATAGAATAATTAGTTAATAAATAGCGAATATTTCAAAAGCGCAAAGGCAAGCAAGTCCTAATGACGGGACGTCATTAAATAATGGGAAGGGTAATATGTACCGTGAGTAAAATGTGATATATTTAAAATACAAAAATAAAGTTTCTTCTTTCTAAAGATAACTCCGACTTCCTCTAATTAAGTTTAAATCTAGTTTCAAAAAAAGAAAAGTTCTTAATCAGCAAAAAGAAGAATGCATTTTAGCCTCAGACAAGGAACGGCGCTATCCAGTTTTTGAATTTCGCCGAGAAGAATGGTAATAAAAAAAACTACAAAATACAATGTTTTCGCAGGAAGTCTAAGTTATAAGAGTGTGTGAACGTTAAAATCATCAAAAATATTTAAGAGAGATTATTGGACGGAGGGTTTGGCCCGCCTCAGGACTTAGGCCAATTGTGGGTCGGCTCTTAGAGCGCAGGACGAGGACTATGTTTGATAATGTGGTAAAAAGTGCTTTTTGGAAGATTATTATGATCAGAATTATTTCGGCACTCAGGCATTGCAATTCAGTCATTATTATTATCTCTGCTCCTATTTGTCGTCAATTGAAGTGAGCAGTGCTGTACACCTAAAATGTAAGTTACAATAAATCTATTGCTTTTCTATTTGTGTTATTTTATTTTATATGTCTGTATCTAGTCACACGACAGGTAATTAGTTCGTATGCCTCCAAGGTACGCTCCCAGGGATCTCATTTCTACATACTATAACAGGTAATCGATTTTGAAATAACCCAAGGAAAGGAGGTTACATTTATATAATTACATATTTTATTTTCCCGCTTTCTGCGAGTGGCGCGATCGGTACACCGCTTTAAATCATAATGTTACATATGGCGCAGTCCTTAGCGCTATAAGTGGCTCTATCGGAGAACTTATAAGGTGTAAGTTCACAGCTTTAAAGCCTAAGATTACATTTGACGCGGTCAATCTTCGTTACCGCAATTGTCTCAGTACTAAAATTTTTATCACTACAGGCACTAGCCCTCTCAATTTCGAATTGAATGAGCCCCTTTTTGAAGTTTTACGACAACTCTATCTATAAAAACCTTATATGTCCCCAGGGCAGAACTTACAACCTTTGCCCTTGGGGCTCTGGGGGGTTTGTCATCCTTAAATACATAATTTCCAGAACTTTCAACTACGTTGAACAAAATGGCCATCTCTAAAACTTTGATTGAATGTTTTTGGGGAAATGGTGGGCGTAAGAGGGGAATTAATTACTCTCCATTCACTTTCGACTATTAAAAAAGGCAATTTCAATTTCCAATCAAATGAGCCCTTTTTGAAATTTCTATAACAACTTTCTGTATAAACTTTATATGCCCCCAGGGCATTACTTAAAACCCTTGCACTGAGGGCTCTGAGGGGGTTATCATCCTAAAAGACCTAATTTCAAGAACTTTGATTGTTGATTGAAACGTTGATTGAAATGGATATCTCAAAATTTTGATTGGATGTGTTTGGGAAAATGGTGGGCGTGAGAGGGGCGTTAGTCTCTCTCCAATCCCTCTCAACTATCAAAAAAGCACTAGCCCTTTCAATTTCCAGTTGAATGAGCCCTTTTGAAGTTTCTAAGCCCTTATAAACACCTTATACGCTCCCAGGGCATAACTTGCAACCCTTGCCTGAGGGCTGTGGGGGGGAGGGGTTTTCATCCTTAAAGACCTAATTTCCAAAACTTTCAACTACGTTAAATAAAATGACTATCTAAAATATTAATTGGATGTGTTTGGAGAAGAGATGGGCGTGAGAGGGGGTTAGTTGCCTTCAAATCACTTTTGACTATTAAAAAGGGCACTGGCCCTTTGAATTTCCAATCGAATGAGCCCTTTTTCAAGTTTCTACGACAAAGATTTTCAATAAAAACCTTATATGCCCCCAGGCATAACTTATAACCCTATAGCCCTGAAGACTGTGGGGGGCGTGTCCTGACCAAAGATATAATTTCCTGAACTTTGAACTGCGTGGAACATAATGGCTATCTAAAAATCTTTATTGGATGTATTTGGGGAAATGTTGGGCGTGGAAGGGGTGTTAGTTACTTTCCAATTACTTTCGACTATTAAAAAGGGCACTAGCCATTTCAATTTCAAATCGAATGAGCCCTTTTTGAAGTTTCTACGACAACGCGTTATTTAAAAATCTTATATACCCCCTGGGCATGTGATTTACAACCCTTGCCCTGAGGGCTGTGGATGTTTTTCATCCTCAAAGACCTAATTTCCAGAACTTAAAACTACGTTGAATAAAATGGCTATCTCAAAGTTTTGATTAGATATGTTTGGGGAAAAGGTGGGCGTGAGAGGCGGGATAGTTGCCCTCTAATCACTTTCGACTGTTAAAAAGGGGTCACTAGCCCTTTGAATTTCCAATCGAATGAGCCTTTTTTTAAAGTTTCTTAGACAACGCCTTCTATAAAAAACCTTATATGCCCCTAGGGCATAACTTACAACCCTTGCCCTAAGGGCAGTAGGGGACTGTCCTCAAAAACATAATTTCTATCTGGAAATCAACTAGGCTGAACAAAATAGCTATCTCAAAATTTTTGATTGGATGTGTTTCGGGAAATGGTGGGCTTGGAAGGGGTGTTAGTCGCCTTTCAATCCCTTTCGACTATTAAAAAGGGCACAAGCCACTTTAATTTCCAATTGAATGAGCGCTTTTTCGAACTTTCTATGACAACTTCTTCGATACGAAGTACCCTGCTCTAAAGGAAAAAATTAATAAATAATACATTGTGCCTACATCGTTCTTATATGCCCCTAGGGCATAACTTAAAACCCTTGCCCTGAGGTTTGTGGGGGAGTGTCCTCCTCTTTACTTAGTCCCCGTTTCTTGTCTCATTCTTGAGTGTCCCCGTTCTTTACTTAGGCAGTGCGATCGTGACGCCTATGATTTATACAACAACTTTCTATATAAACCTTATATGCCCCCCAGGGTATAACTTACAGCCCTTTCACTGAGGGCTCTGAGGGGTAAATCATCCTAAAAGACTTAATTTCCAGAACGTTCAACTATGTTGAAAAAAATGGATATCTCACAAATTTGATTGGATGTGTTTTGGAAATGCGGGCGTGAGAGGGGGCGTTAGGCGCCATCGAATCACTTTCAACTATTAAAAAAGGCACTAGCCCTTTCAATTTCCAATTGAATGAGCCCTTTTGAAGTTTCTACGACAACACTTTCAATAAAAAACTATATATAACCCAGGGCATAACCTACAACTCTTGCCCTGAGGGCTGTGGGAGAGTGGTTGTCATCCTTAAAGACCTAATTTCCAAAACTTTCAACTACGTTGAATAAAATGGCTATCTAAAAATTTTGATTGGATGTATTTGGGGAAAAGGTGGGCGTGAGATGGGGGTTAGTTGCCCTCAATCACTTTCGACTATTAAAAAGGTACTATCCCTTTGAATTTCAAATCGAATGAGCCCTTTTTCAAGGATCTACAAAAGGAACATATATATATATATATATATATATATATATATATATATATATATATATATATATATATATATAATATATATATATATATATATATAACATATATATAGTATATATATATATATATATATATATATATATATATATATATATATATATATATATATATATATATATATATATATATATATATATATATATATATACATTTACACACATTGTGGATATAGCAGTGAACCATTGGGGATTAAATTAATTCCTGAACTTGGAATTATTATTGGTACTTATGTATTATATCGCCAACACTCAAGTGCTTCCTTTAAGTAGAACCTAAGTAGAACTTGTTTCTCTGACGCTCAATCCTAATGATATATCACAAAATATGATGAAAACATAATACTTTAGAAACAAATTTTTACCTATATACTTGCACTTTAGGGGGGGTGGGAAGGGTAAAATATAGCGGGTCTGCATGCAAAATGTGTTAGGTGCAATTATTCAGCATAATATGAAGTAAGAATCGTTTTCTAATTTCATACTCCAATTGCTTTACCCCCCTCTAATGTGGAAATATATAGCCCAAATTATATATTTTCCATATATTCTGTCATTTGTCTTTGTTTGTCTCACGCTAAGCCGAAAGAAACTAACGAAGAAACTGGTTCTACTTAGGTTCTACTTAAATGAAGGACTTGAGTGTTGGTGGTATAATACATATTTACCTTATTATTTAAGTTTGTTTCTTTAGTTTCTGATATTATGTTTGTATTTTATCACCTGAAACTATTTGTATTTTGAAATTATGTGCTAATTTGCTGCTTTTATGTTACCATTAAAAAAAAACAAGTTTATTTAATTGAAAGTAAAGAGCAACATTAAAACTTAAAACGAAAAAAAATTATTCCGTATATGAAAGGGGCTGTCCCCTCCTCAATGCTTCGTTCTTTACGCTAAAGTTAGACTCTTTCTCGCAACTTTAGCGTAAAGAGCGAGGCGTTGAGGAGGGGACAGTCCCTTTCAGATACGGAATAATTTCTGTTTGTTTTAAGTTTTAATGTTGCTCCTTACTTTCAGTTAAAAAATACTTGTTTTTTTTTATTTAATTTTCGAACGTTTTTGAATTAATGCTGGTTTTGATTTTGGTTCACCTTACATGAATAATTAAAAATAAATTGCATACTAATTTTACTTTTATTTGGTTAAATGGCTTTCTCGAAAGTTGTTTAATTTTATTTACGAACGGTTTTATTAGCAATAAATATACATAACTTACGAATTAACTTACGTAACGAACTTCTATATTCATATATTTTTAATACGTATATTAGGGGTTTCCCCCCTAGTCAATACCTCGCTCTTTATGCTAAAGTTCGAATTTCGTTCCAATTCTTTAAAAACGACCCCTTACTCACAAAGGCCGTTAATTAGAATAAATAGCTCTTATGAAAGTACTAAAAAAATTTTGGCTTAAAGAGCGAGGTATTGACTAGGGGGCAAACCCTAGTCAATACTCCTTAATCATATTTGACGTTCCACTTTTTCGCCAAAACTTCTTCCCCTGATTTATTCGCAATGAGGATTGCTGCAGAATATATCAAGTTTTCTTTTGTATGCTTGATAGTTATAACTCTGTGTCAATAATTGCCTTGGCCATTGTTCTTAAATGAAAGGTAGTTTTCTATTGGCTTTTGTCTATTTACTTTTATTTAAGATTGATTACAATCATGGTTACTCTAGGTCGAGATCAAACTACCTTTTCGCCAGTACTTCCTCATACTCGAGTACTTATTCGTTCGACGTAATTCGATACTTCTAAAGCTCCATATTAACCAATAATGAATATTTACTTTTGAATGGAATGTAAGGCAACTTCAGGTCGAGGTGGAACTACTCGTTCACCAATGCCACCTTGCACTTGGCTATTACTTTTTCGAACTTAATTAGATTCCCCAAAGTTCCATACAGGTTTAAAAGTATTGGGTTTCCAAAAAACTCCCTTTTTTTCCCCTTTTTTTTCAATTTAAAGAACGATATATATATATATATATATATATATATATATATATATATATATATATATATATATATATATATATATATATATACATATATATATATATATATATATACATATATATATATATATATATATATATATATATATATATATATATATATATATATATATATATATATATATATATATATATATAGTATATACATATATATATACATATATATATATATATATATATATATATATATATATATATATATATATATATATATATATATATAGATATATATATATATATATAATATATATATATATATATATATATATATATATATATATATATATATATATATATATATATATATATATATATATATATATATATATATATATATATATATATATATATATATATATATATATATATATATATATATATATATATAGATAGATATATATATATATATATATATATTATATATATTATATATATATATATATATGTATATATGTCTATATATATATATATGTATATATATATATATATATATATACGTATATATATATATATATATATATATATATATATATATATATATATATATATATATATATATATATATATATATATATATATATATTATATATATATATATATTATATATATATATATATCTATACGTATATATATATATATATATATATATATATATAATATATATATATATATATATATATATATATATATATATATATATATATATATATATGTCTTTTGGGTTTTTACTTCCTGACTTAGTTTTGTAACATATTAATACACTACTAGCCTATTTATATGATTCACTTTTCAAATAATAACTGATCAATCTAGATGTAGCACTACAGATAATATTAGTGAGCTCTTCTATTATTTATCCTGACGGGATTATTTATATACACAATTTCTTCCACGGATATCGGCTTTCAATTTAAGTATGGGTGCATCGTCAGGCAGTACCGCCTTTGAGCCTGAGGATGTTAACATATTGGTAAGCTGATAATTTTCCAATTATGATACATTGGAACTGAGAAATTTGAGTTCGTATACTACGTTATTTTGACTACTTTCAGGCGTATTCAAACACATTAAATATACTAATAATTGGTTTGGGAGGTGCAGACCTTCTAATAGGGCAATTATATCACTCCTTCGCATATTTTGTCGAAGGACTTTTCTGCACCATTTGGATAATGATAAGGGGTCATTTATTATTCTTACCATGGAAAAACTTAAGTTTATATGTAGTTGACAATTACATAGTTGCTCGCGCACAATTACATCAAAGCTGGGAATATTTTGATTCCGAAATTTTCGTCTTGCTGAAAGAAATTCAGGGTTATTTTCTTTACGTCTTTATAATCCCTCGGGTGACTTGAAAAATAGCGGATCCGTTGAAGGGTTTATTGGTTTAGGTATGTGTTATGTACACAATTGACGTATAAGGCCCTAAGGAAGCTTTCTCCCTTTAGCATATGCCCTTGGTCTATTAGAATGGAGAGAAATTTAATGGGCCAAACTGTAGTGACGTTATTATCATCCTGATCGTATCAAATGTTGTTTGCGATGTACTCGGATAATAAGGCATACTTGGTCATTGGGATCCTTTGTATTAAAATTTGGAATGCTAGGTTGGCGCTCAGCCTGGTGTATTCGATTTTTCTTGTCATAGTACGTGCACTGAAATTATAAATGAACTAAGGTTGCTATTAATCTTAGGATTATTCTGCCTTCCAAGACTTTCCTTGGAGATTCTAAAAGAGGAAATGTAGTGTGGGGGCAGTCAAGATTTTCCACTGTTTCGAGAAGAACCCATTCTTTTGAGGAATAATTAATATTATTTATGCTTTGGCTTTTCTTGAGTTTCCATGACGTTGCGACACTGGCGCAAGAAATCCAAACTATAGTAATAATACATGGCGAAGGCAGACAAATGTAAATCAATTAGATATGCCTACGGAATCTCACATGTCTGAATCTATATTGCAGACACCGACGTACGAAACAAATCCACAGGGAAAAAGGTCAGGCCCCTCGGAAGAATAAATTGGACCCAGAGGGCGCCCAAAATATTTAATAGGTCCAAACTGATAGTAGTACCGTCTTGTAGTGATAGTATTAACAAGTTACCTATATTTAATGATTTTTATGTAGCAAACGTTTACTTTAAGGCTTTAATTGACAGTGGTGCCACGGTTAATATCATAAGCTCATGCGTATTCGGTATGTTGCCTCCACATATTAGGCAACAAAGAAATTTTAATAATCCCATTTTAACTAGCGTGACAGGGCTTAAATTGCATTTAAGAGGTTCAATTCACCTGGACGTAAAAAGGGATAATAAAATTTTTCCGACAAATTTTATAATATGCGATAACTTTCCGTACGAAGCCATCATCGGCGCAAATTTTTTAAGGTCTAATAGAATACTATTAGACGTGGCTAACGAAAGGTTTCTCTGCCCGGCTAAGGTAGGGGAAGAAATTTCTACCTTAGAAATTGTAAACAGAAGTTACGAAGACAACGTAACAGTAAATAAAATTTCTGGTGGTATAATGTCGCAATCTTTTGAACCTCATGTCTCGCAAGGAGGACATGGCATAGTCAGAAATTTGTTCAATTATTCTGGGAGACATTGCAGAGATGAAGTAAATTTAAATAATAAGTGTATTGAATCTGCAAAAATAAAAAAAGGAGATATGCGGCAGTACAGGTCAAACGAAATCAAGAAAATAGTGGAATTATGGAAAAAAGTAGTGACCCCCATTACAGTTCAGGCACAGCCAATGCTATTGACGGATAGCGCCAGTCTAAATTTAATAGACAATGAAAATAAAGAAAAATATTACGCATTCGCAATAAGGAAAAAAAAGTCCCTCCCAAAACGATGCAAAGAATTAAAATATCGCAGATGATTGAACCAATGGATAGCAAATCTGAAATATGGTTTGCGACCCCGTCAAATGAAATTCCTGAAAATCTGCTATGCGAGGAACAGATTATATCTTACCACAAAGGAGAAGGTTTTATTTGGGTAACAAATAACCACGAATATGACACAATTACAATAAAAAGGGGACGTGTTTAGTCGAAATCCAAGTTTTATCGGAGAATGATTTAAATAGATGGGAGAATTCCAAAAGAAACCTTGTTAACGGCATTAAACGCTCAATTAACAAATATCCTCTAACTAAATCGCAATTTTTAAACAAATTTAATATGGATCATATTACGGACTTGGAACTTAAGACAAAATTATGCGAATTATTATGGAATTTTAAAGATGTATTTTCCGCATCTGAAGATGACATCGGACTGATACCATTTTTTGAACATTCAATTTTAACGACTGGTAATCCTGTCGCGAAACAGCCATATCGTGTGCCGTATAAGCACAAAGAATGGTTAAAAAATAAAATTCATGAATTAGAAAAAAATGAAATTATACGCCCCAGTATAAGTCCGTATAGCGCACCAGTGATCTTGGTACCAAAAAAGAATGGTGATCTTAGACTTGTAGTAGATCATAGAGCCCTCAACAAACAATTAGTTAGCGATAAATTTCCTTTACCAAGAATAGATGAAATTCTTGACTCTATTTCAAGTAAAATAAAATCTTTACTTCTTTGGACCTTACCCAAGGCTACCCCCAAGTGAAAATAGCCGAAAAAGATGTCTATAAAACTGCGTTTTTCAACGGCTGAATGTGGTTCATATGAATACTTAAGAGTATCTTTTGGACTTAAAACAAGTTCAAGCGCACTATGTAGCCCCTTATTACATCTATAAAGAGGATTAAAGAATATCATTCATTTTGTTGATGATGTCATATGCGCGTGAGAGAACGCTGAACAACACTTAGCAACATTAGCTAAGGTGTTCGAGAAATTCAGACAGGGTATTTAAAATGCCGGCCTGAAAAAGTAAATTTATTTCAACCCAAAATCAAATTTTTTAGGAGTAGTAGTGACACAAGGAGAGATATCCCCAGACCCAGATAAAATAAAATGTGTTGAAAACCTCAAACCCCCAAGAACTATGAAAGAATTAAGAGGAATTTTAGGTCTTACTGGTTACTTCAGAAAATTTGTGCGCAATTACCCCCCAATTGCAAAACCCCTAAAGGGAACTCCCAAAATGTTACCTGGTCCCAGGAAGCTCAAACTTCCCTAGACCGTCTCAAAAAGGCACTCACTTCTGAACCAATTTTATCACTGCCGAATTTCGAAAACGGACAATTTGTGATCACAACCGATGCTAGTTCAAAGGGCACTGGCGCTATTATTTCGCAAATAATTCCCATAGAAAACCCTAATCCTCTAGAGGGAACGCCTAAACAAAAACAAATCGAAAAATTTCTATGCTATTCGAGTAGAACTTTATCAAAAGGTGAAAGTAGTTATTCCGCCACAACTTAGAATCATTATCTATAATCCAGCACTTGGACAGATTTAGACACTATTTAATTGGTAGAAAATTTATACTACGATCAGACCATAAAAGCTTGCACTACCTGCGCACATTTAAAAACCCCACGGGCATTCTAGCTAGATGGATTATGAAAATCCAAGACCTAAATTACGAATTTGAATATTTAAAAGGTAAACAAACTGCAGCTTGTGACTTTTTTGAGTAGATACCCAGAAAATATTCCGTCGGATGCTGAGGAAAATGAAGTTAACGCTATCAATACTAATAGCAAACATAAATGTAAGAAAAAAAAAGACAATGACACAGTAAAAAAAAAAAAAAAAAAAATCAGGTTAACTATTGTCCCTTATCTTTAGAAAATATAAAAAAGAAAGCAAAAAAAGGACGAAATGTGTGTAGCACTTATTAATTATTTTGTGAATGACGATGCGTTACCGGATAAATTCAAAACTCTTAGAAAAGAGATAGAAAATTATTACTATGATCACGATGAAGAAATACTATGTAGAATCGTGACTGCTGAGACAAATAGAAACCAAACCTCAATAATACCTGTATTACCACAAAACTTAATAATACCTGCCTTCAAATATTTTCATTCAGATATAGTTGGACGCTTAGGAGTAACGAAAACTTTCCATAAGTTAAAACAATATTTTAACGTGCCGTCGGGAATAACAAAACTTAAAGAATTTGTAAGTACATGCGAAGCGTGTAACTTAAGAAAAAAAAACCCCAAAGCTTATCCTAATCCTCCAATGGGAAGGGTCTCGGTAGCGAGATTCCCCTTTGATATTGTCTCATTTGACTTATATGGAACCAGGGGAGGCTTGCCTGTTTTCCAACAGAAGCCCATACTTGTATTCTTCAGTTATAGACCATTTTTCTGGATTTACCTTTGCAAAAGCGTTAAAAAGTCAAGGCGCTTACGCCACAAGCAAAGCGTTAGCGAAACTATTTTTAAAATTTGGCATTCCAAATAAGGTTTTAAGCGACAACGGAAGCAATTTTGTTTCAAAAGTAACAAAAGACTTAATCAATTTTCTTAACATAGAGAAAATGGTGACATCTCCGTACCACCCACAAGCTAATGGTAAATAGAAAATAGGCATAAAATATTTTCGAAAGTATTAAGTATTTATACAAAAGACAACAGGAACGATTGGGATCAATTTTTACCCTATTGAACTAACGTAATCAATACTGCTTATTCAGAAACAACTAAAGACAATCCATTTTATTTACTTGTTGGTCGTGATTTTAGAATCCCGTATGATGAGATTATTGAATCTCGGCAGTATTATAATAACTCGGAGGATTACAAACAAGAATT
Source organism: Artemia sinica (assembly GCA_027921565.1). Lineage (NCBI taxonomy): Eukaryota > Metazoa > Arthropoda > Branchiopoda > Anostraca > Artemiidae > Artemia > Artemia sinica. Next base: position 21,612,709 of record CM051265.1, on the reverse strand, counting down.
CATAAATAGGATGAGGAAAACTTATAAAATAGTTAAGCAAGAGTTGGAAAAATGTAAAATAAACCAAGAGCTAAGAAACCAACCCAAAGTCAAGGGGAACATGGATTTTAAGATAGGAGATTGCGTTTACCTAAAGAACGAGGCAAAAATGGAAGGCAAAAAACTTTCCAACAAATATTCTGGACCGTACATAATAGTCAAAAAGTATGATAACAATTATACTTTTAAATTGGAGAACCCCGATAGTGGAAGAATTTACAAGGCGCATGTTAGCCAAATAAAAAGAGAAAAATTTCCAGAGAGAGGGGTATGACGTCCCTCCTCTACTGATTCGTCAGATGCAGAAAATGAGCCCCCCTAAATCAAGATTGGAAGAGCTAAAACCCTTTAATTTCAAGCAAGACTATTTCGAGGATGAGAGTGATGAGGAAAACTTTGAAGAATTTTTAGCTATGAAAAATCTAGTTATTCCCAAGAAAAAATCCCTAATACCAGTAAGAATAAAAACGCCAAAAGATCCAAAAATTTCACCATCGGAGAGCGCAGGAGAATTAGATTATACGATATCTCCAAAAACCCAATTTTTCCCTGATAGAATTTCGACCCCTTGTCCCCCCAAAAGATTTCCAGACGATATGGTTTCCCCCGCAACACCAATAGAAAGGCCCCTGTCATTGCAGGAAGAATTGAACAGAGCTGTAGAAACCCCCGGTATTACTGTAAAGAAAACTTCTCCCAAAGATTCAACTAAAATAAATCTGCGAGAAGCTATGGTTTAATAAATTTCCCAATAAAAACTAATCAAAGTATATTGCCTAAGAATAAAACTCCCGATGATGACCGGCAAGGACAATATCATGATATAACTGTGTCCAAGGTCAAGCCTAAACAATGGACTTCACGGAGGGAAAAACTAGTGCAAAGAATGCCCCATCCCCCTGAAGACATGACATTTAAACTGTGGAGGAACCCCGCTAAAACTCTTGATTCCTCTCAAAGCTCTCAAGAATCTTTCAAATCTCCCGAGTTGAAAACTCAAAGCGAGGACTTAGAGAATAAACCTTCTACTTCCAGAGGAGTAGAAATTTACGAAGGAAGGGGAGGTGATACCTCAAAAATGCGAGGTGCAACTTCTAAAACTTATAATACAGAATCATCGGAAACCAGTTCCGAGGAATCTGGCGGTGAATCAGACCATATGGTAATTGAAGAAATAGGGAAATCAAAACCGACTTCAGCAGCCACACACGCGAAGGAAACAAAATTAAAAGGGCAAGAATTTTTGAAAAAAAAACAATACAAAAAGTTTGATCTTATTTCGCTAGAAACACTGAAAAAAAAGCCGCAAGAATTCGAGGAGAAAGTAACGACACAATCGGGTAGAACGGTTAAAAAACCCGATAGATGGAATTACACTTATCAGTATAGGATTAAAAGATTTTATAGATAAGCGTCATAAAGGAATAATAATTTAAAAAACTTTTAATTTACGAGTAAAAAAATCATACAATTATAAAAAATGCTGTAGAAAAATTTTGTTCAACATATATCATGGCTTCACATGAATCAAAACCGTCTGATACCGTCTGTTCAACATATATCAGTTCCCGAAAACAAATTGTAATTAAAAAGTTGCATATAATTAATTCGAATAATTTCCTTTAATATAAAAAGTCTACCCGTACCATTCCAGTACGATGCATCCAGTCTAACTGAAAGAAGCCGTGATAGGAAGTACTAAGCGAGAAATATTCATACACCTTAGAAATGATCTTTGGTTATTTTCTGTTCCAAGAGAAACTGTTGGAACTTTGTCTTGCTATAATAATAAAGAAAGAATAAATCCAAGTTATAGGACAGAATTACTGTTACAAAATGTGGGTACGATAACCATAAAACAAGGATGTCGACTTGTAACTAAAGAGTCAACTATTCGAACGCCGTTAATTACCACGAGCACAAAGATAATAAGTCCCAAAATAATCAATTTCAAGGCAATTAACCTGTCGTACACTATTCCCAATATAGAAAATGAGGAAATGAAAACCTCAATATGGCCCAAAATAGAAAAAAATAAAGGGACATTAAAGCTTACAAAAATAAGAGAAGCATTAGACTCCCAGATTCCCCTATTTACAAATGAAGACCAAAGAGTTGACGTACGTGGATGATAGATACGGATTATTCTCAACCAATTTCTGATGGAACATACTACTGACCGTATGTTTCGTATTTGCGACTTTCCCTGACCATAAGAACCTTATTAACTTTTAATTACGGAAAAATCTTGAGACTAAGAAGGCAAAAACCAAGAGAAGAACACGGGGAAACGGCCGAAATGCAGAAGTTAAACCCGGAACCCCATGGGAACGTCTAAGCCAAGAAAAATAGAAGACATTAGAAAACGAGTGGGTATAGAGGTATCCACTCGTCCTTGCTATGTCTTGTTCCCTCATTGTAGCGTCGTTTACACAAAACCATCCGGTTACGACGCTCCAACATGCGTTTCTTAAACAGCACGGACGTGCGTGAACAATGCAGGCATGAAATGTGTTGTAAAATTAGACCTCAAACTTAACACTGTAGAGTAACTTATGTTTAAAGGATTGTTTTATATCTAAGGGAGAATTAAATAAGCCTTTTATCGTTGTTTCCTTTCTCAAAACAAATTTGAAGACACCTCTGTTTTTAGATTTCCCAATGGGAATTATATGTATATGAAACCAACATGATAATAATGTCGTTTTATTAAAACCAATGTTACGTAGTAATATCAGTGTATCTTTTTATATTATCTTGTAGGGTAATCTTCGCCCTAAAATGCACCCAATCGTATGGTTTATTACGTATTAAGACTACTTGATTTTAAAGAACATGTGATTCTGCCTCGTTATTTTGATTACAGGAAGTGGATTGACATATTGGATATCGATCATTACAATGAGTTGTCCTGTGCAATACAACCTTGTAGCATCTATTTTCATCATACCTCAACCAACGAAGAGTACTCACCATAGACTCCAGCTAATTTTCATCCCAGCTACGTCTGCGAAAATTACAGTTACCTTTTGATCGTTGTTTCCTCGACCATGAACCATATTACGTATCAGGTAACATTATATTTGAATCTCAGTATCCAGTGCATTATCGAACTATATAATCACATAAATGCTGAGAACCCCATCGACCAGTACAAGATATAAGTTCCTAAATATCACCCATGATAATCCTTATGGACACATGAACCATTTGACTGCATAGTTATGATATTTGATGATCCCAAAAATTATTTATATGACGCAGATTCACGCGTCGAATCCCTTTCGACCATCTCTCAGAATCCATCCTATCCCCTCTGTGTGGAAAGTTCACATCTCTGTTATCCCATAATTTTTACGAGATAATTTCTGAAAAATGGACCTGGAAACCAACCATTGAATTACAGAAACCAAAATTAACCCCAGTGACAAACCCCTCAGTGACAATATACCCCTCCCACAAGTTAAAGACAATATGTTGAAGGAGTCACTATAGTTTGATGTTGACCTGTTCCAAATCCAAACTTCAATTCCCCCGTGATTAACCTAGGAATCACCGCAAAGGTTAATAGACGCAAGACATGAACTAACAATTTTTATAAGAGAACTGTGATCTCTAAGTGCACGAATGCACAATTTTATACGAGAAATACATTCTTTATGTGCCTTAAAATATCCCAAAAATGATATGCTGAGAAGAAAATAAACGCACTCCCAGTGTTCGACCCCTTAATGATAAGACACCCTATGAACTGTCAAAAAGCAGGTGAGAATGAACTCTGATAGCATATTCTCACACCTGTAGTTGGAAAAATCATTTCCCAGTTGACAATAGAGAAAGCTTGTCGTGTGAATACAATTATGCTCGAACTGTTCCATGAAGAAACTATATTGTAAGGGCTTTAAAAATTTTGCCAAGACGAAAGGAGTGAAGGACCATAATTTACAACAGGAGGATTGAGTACGCTAAAGAGACTCGAAGGTGATGAAATAGGTGTGAATTTACAGATGTTACTTCTTAATAACTTTGATAACTCAAAAATCCCAATATCCTATCATTAACGTTGCGTAGCAAACATCCCCAATGAAAGTATTCTAATGTTACCAGTGAACATGGTAAACCCAATATTGTGAGTTTTAAATCGTTGTTATATGTAGTGTTAGATGTTCAGATAGAGCTATGTGTAGCGTTGTTGTGCTATTCATTTAATGTAGCGTAGATAGAAAGAAGTGTGCCCTATAGACAGCAAAATAAAAAAAAACTTGTAAAAGGTGAATTCTCAAAAAAAATCTTATGTAAAGGTAGAATAGCCCCAACCTTGTTGGAAATGTAAAAGTAATCAGTGTTAGATGTAGAAAAAAAATCCTTAGCATAGTAGATAGGCTAGAACCAGATAATTTCAGTCCGGTAGATGAACTTTAGAAAGAGATATATAATAAAATAAGAAAAAGCAATAAGAGAAAATTTTTTAGCACTCCTGATTAAGCCAAAATAAAAATATAAAAAAATACAATATCGATCAAAATTATATAGAATAAATAGTTAATAAATAGCGAATATTTCAAAAGCGCAAGGGCAAGCAAGTCCTAATGACGGGACGTCATTAAATAATGGGAAGGGTAATATGTACCGTGAGTAAAATGTAATATATTTTAAAATACAAAAATAAAGTTTCTTCTTTCTAAAGATAACTCCGACTTCCTCTAATTAAGTTTTAAATCTAGTTTCAAAAAAAGAAAAGTTCTTAATCAGCAAAAAGAAGAATTGCATTTTAGCCTCAGACAAAGAACGGCGCTATCCAGTTTTGAATTTCGCCGAGAAGAGTGGTAATAAAAAAAAACTACAAAATACAATGTTTTCGCAGGAAGTCTAAGTTATAAGAGTGTGTGAACGTTAAAATCATCAAAAACATTTAAGAGAGATTATTGGACGGAGAGTTTGGCCCGCCTCAGGACTTAGGCAAATTGTTGGTCGGCTCTTAGAGCGCAGGACGAGGACTATGTTTGATAATGTGGTAAAAAGTGCTTTTTTGGAAGATTATTATGATCAGAATTATTTCAGCACTCAGGCATTGCAATTCAGTCATTATTATTATCTCTGCTCCTATTTGTCGTCAATTGAAGTGAGCATTGCTGTACACCTAAAATGTAAGTTACAATAAATCTAGTGCTTTTCTATTTGTGTTATTTTATTTTATATGTCTGTATCTAGTCACACGACAGGTAATTAGTTCGTATGCCTCCAAGGTACGCTCCCAGGATCTGATTTCTACATACTATAACAGGTAATCGATTTTGAAATAACCCAAGGAAAGGAGGTTACATTTATATAATTACATATTTTATTTTCTCGCTCTCTGCGAGTGCCACGATCGGTACACACCGCTTTAAATCATAATATTACATATGGCGCAGTCCTTAGCGCTATAAGTGGCTCTATCGGAGAACTTATAAGGTGTAAGTTCACAGCTTTAAAGCTTAAGATTACATTTGACGCGGTCAATCTTCGTTACCGCAATTGTCCCAGTACTAAAAATTTTTATCGCTACAGGCAGTGGCCCTCTCAATTTCGAATTGAATGAGCCCCTTTTGAAGTTTTACGACAACTCTATCTATAAAAACCTTATATGCCCCCAGGGCAGAACTTACAACCTTTGCCCTTGGGGCTCTGGGGGGTTTGTCATCCTTATATACATAATTTCCAGAACTTTCAACTACGTTGAAAAATGGCTATCTCTAAACTTTGATTGAATGTTTTTGGGGAAATGGTGGGCGTAAGAAGGGAATTAATTACTCTCCATTCACTTTCGACTATTAAATAGGGCAATTTCAATTTCCAATCAAATGAGCCCTTTTTGAAATTTCTATAACAACTTTCTGTATAAACTTTATATGCCCCCAGGGCATATTACTTACAACCCTTGCACTGAGGGCTCTGAGGGGGTTATCATCCTAAAAGACCTAATTTCAAGAACTTTCAACTACGTTGATTGAAGTGGATATCTCAAAATTTTGATTGGATGTGTTTTGGGAAAGTGGTGGGTGTGAGAGGGGCCTTAGTCTCTCTCCAATCCCTTTCAACTATCAAAAAAATGGCACTAGCCCTTCCAATTTTTAGTTGAATGAGCCCTTTTGAAGTTTCTACGCCCTCATAAACACCTTATACGCTCTCAAGGCATAACTTGCAACCCTTGCCCTGAGGGCTGTTGGGGATGATAATGGTAATAAGCTTACCTAAGCTATGGATGTCAGGTATTGTGTTATCTTGGAACGATAATTTCGACAGGACCTGTGCCTATCATCATCAGGTTTTGAATTTGAACCTGATGATGATAGGCACAGGTCCTGTCGAAATTATCGTTCCAAGATAACACAATACCTGACATCCATAGCTTAGGTAAGCTTATTACCATTATCATGTACAAGAGTCAGGTTGGCCTCAGAGAATATATGGGCTGTTGGGGGGAGGGGTTGTCATCCTTAAAGACCTAATTTCCAAAACTTCCAACTACGTTGAATAAAATGACTATCTAAAATATTAATTGGATGTGTTTGGAGAAGAGATGGGCGTGAGAGGGAGGTTAGTTGCCTTCAATCACTTTTGACTCTTAAAAAAGGGCACTAGCCCTTTGAATTTCCAATCGAATGAGCCCTTTTTCAAGTTTTTACGACAAAGATTTCAATAAAACCTTATATGCACCCAGGGCATAACTTATAACCCTTGCCCTGAAGACTGTGGGGGGAGTGTCCTGATCAAAGGTATAATTTCCTGAATTTTGAACTGCGTGAAACATAATGGCTATCTAAAAATCTTTATTGGATGTGTTTGGGGAAATATTGGGGCGTGGAAGGGTGTTAGTTACTTTCCAATTACTTTCGACTATTAAAAAGGGCACTAGCCATT
>CM051265.1:21580767-21600767 GCA_027921565.1 Artemia sinica | reverse complement strand
TGTTAGAATCAGCTCTCTCTCGAAGTTTTAGGCCCACTGGATTGATACGATAACCCTTGAAAAAAAAAACAACAAGAAAAAATAAAGAAACAAATAAACAAGCATCCGTGATCTTTAAATTGTATTTTTTATTTCTTATTAAAGATTTTTACTTTTACTTTCAGAACTCATTAATTAAATCTAAACTCCTTTATGATTGGGTATATTAATTTGAAACTTTCAGGAAATGTTAAGGAGATGAAACATGAAATAATGAATTTTATAAACTATAGTGGCTTTTACAATAAAATCATATGACCGTACATTTCTCTGGTTCAATAAAATGTAATCTCATAGGTAAATTTAGAACAGAGCTTTAAAGTTTTTTATGTCTTTGTGAAATTAAGAGCTGAAGTGGAAGCTTTTTTCATTTTCTTTGTTAAAATTCAAGAATTTAGCTAACTTTTTCTCTTCTTAAAGAAAATTCAGAAGAGAACTTGAACGTTTTTGCACTTCTTCGAGAAAACTCAGAATTAAAGTATAGCTCCTTATCTTCATGGCGAATATTCACGAACAAAGTATAACTTTTTCTATCTTATATAATAGATTTGGAACAGAACTTTAAATTCTTTCATCTCTTTGAGAAAAATTTGAACTGAAGTGGAACCTTTTTATTTTCTCAGGAAAAAATCAGAATTGATCTGTAACATATTTCTTTTTCACTGTGGAAATTTTGGTGTTGGGATATACATGAAGTTGAAAAGTAATGTATGACTTCTCTGGCATGCTAGATCTGAAAGTGTAATTTCAGAGAAATTCTTTAACCATTTAGGGTTAACTTACCTTTTTAGGGATGATCATATAGGGTTCTCCACATGCTGAACCTGAAAGTGTGTTCCCTGACATACTGAATCTGAAAGTGTGATGTCAGAAAAATTATTTAACCTTTTAGGGTTTAACTTACCTTTTTAGGGATGACCATTTAGGGTTCTCCAACATGCTGAACCTGAAAGTGTGTTCCTTGCAAGTTGAATCTGAAAGTATAATTTTCATGGCCATGAACTATTCCAAAGAATAAAGACGGTTGAGGTTTAAGATGTTTATTTTTGGTACTTCGTGGTTTGAGTTGTCTGAAATTATAAATTAGAATAGTTGATAGACTACTTAGGGTTTTCAGACTTAGTTTTTCTAGCTTTTCGAAGGGTGTTTTTAGTTATCTAGATTTATTATTTGAGATGTTTACGTTGGTATTTCGTATTTTTACTTGCTGAAATCATGAATTAGAATAGATAGTTGGCTATTTGAGGTTTTCAGACCTAGGTTCCTTAGCTTTTCGTGGGTGTTTGGTTCCCGACATTTATTGTTTGAGAAGTTTACTTTAGTATTTCGTGGTTTGACTAGCCTGAAATCATGAATTAGAATAGTTAATTGGTTGTTTGGGGTTTTCAGACCTAGGTTTTTTTAGATTTCCGTGGGTGTTTGGTTTCTGAGGTTTATTATTTGAGAAGTTTACTTTAGTATTTCGTGGTTTGACTTGCCTGAAATCATGAATTAGAGTAGTTAATTGGTTGTTTGGGGTTTTCAGACCTAGATTTTGCAGATTTCCGTGGGTGTTTGTTTCCTGGGGTTTATTATTTGAGAAGTTTTACTTTAGTATTTCGAGGTTTGACTTGCCTGAAATCATGAATAAGAATATTTAATTGGCTGTTTTGGGTTTTCAGACCTAGGTTTTTTAGATTTTCGTGGGTGTTTGGTTCCTGTGGTTTATTATTTGAGAAGTTTATTTTAGTATTTCGTGGTTTGACTTGCCTGAAATCATGATTTAGAATCGTTAATTAGCTGTTTGGGGTTTTCAGACCTAGGTTTTTTAGATTTTCGTGGATGTTTGGTTCCTGGGGTTTATTATTTGAGAAGTTAACTTTAGTATTTCGTGGTTTGACGTGCCTGAAATCATGAATTAGAATATTTAATTGGCTGTTTGGGGTTATCAGACCTAGTTTTTTTATTTCCGTGGGTTTTGGCTCCTGGGGTTTATATTTGAGAAGTTTACTTTAGTGTTTCATGGTTTGACTTGCCTGAAATCATGAATTAGAATAGTTAATTAGCTGTTTGGGGTTTTCAGACCTAGATTTTTTTTTTAGATTTTCTTGGGTGTTTGTTTCCTGGAGTTTATTATTTGAGAAGTTAACTTTAGTGTTTCGTGGTTTGACTTGCCCTAAATCATAGATTAGAATAGTTAATTGGCTGTTTGGGGTTTTCAGACCTAGATTTTTTTTATTCCGTGGTGTGTTTGGCTCCTGGGGTTTATTATTTGAGAAGTTAACTTTAGTATTTCGTGTTTTGACTTGCCTGAAATCATGAATTAGAATAGTTAATTGGCTGTTTGGGGTTTCCATACCTAGATTTTTTTTTTATTTCCGTGGGTGTTTGTTTCCTGGGGTTTATTATTCAGGAAGTTTACTTTAGTATTTCGAGGTTTGACTTGCCTGAAATCATGAATTAGAGTTGTTAATTGGCTGTTTGGGGTTTTCAGATCTACGATTTTTAGATTTTCGTGGTGTTTTGGTTCCTTTGAGTTTATTATTTGAGAAGTTTACTCTAGTATTTCGTGGTTTTGACTTGCCTGAAATCATGAATTAGAATAGTTAATTGGCTGTTTGGGTTTTCAGACTTAGGTTTTTTTAAATTTTCGTGGGTGTTTGGCTCATGGGGTTTATTATTTGAGAAGTTAACTTTAGTATTTCGTGGTTTGACTTGCCTGAAATCATTAATTAGAATAGTTAATTGGCTGTTTGGGGTTTTCAGACATAGATTTTTTTAGATTTCCTTGGGTTTTTTGGCTCCTGGGGTTTATTATTTTTAGAGAAGTTAGCTTTAGTAGTTCGTGGTTTGACGTGCTTGAAAATCATGAATTAGAATATTTAATTGGCTGTTTGGGGTTTTTTCAGACTTAGGTTTTTGTGTGAACCTATAGTTTTTAATCATGTTTGATCTTCTTTCAGGATAAATATGTGAAATTTCCTATTGAATATACCCTTCAGGCTCGGAATAGCCCATTTTGTCGTAAATGCAGGTCTACAATGTTCGAATTGTTGAGCATAAGCACATTTGCGAACGTATTCCGTCTTAAGCGTAGAAGATGTAAAACCCCTATCATAGTTGACATGAGTAATGAACCATTGTGATAAGTGCTGTCTTTGAAAATAAACCAAAATGATTTTAGTGTCCTATGAGTAAAGTGCTTAAAAAATGTATGTGAATTTGTTTATTAATAAATGAAAAATGTATATATACAATGTCTTTATTCTTCACTTTAGATTTCTTCTTCGGTGTATAGGCAACTGTCGTGAACCACTAATGCTGGTAGATCATTTGAATTCACTGTATATTGATCTTGATTGGCTTGCAAAGTCAGGGTTACATTTTCTACAGTATAATGTAACTTCACTCTTGTCATATCTCTTTGTATAGTCAATGATACTATTTGCATTCATATTATGAAATTCGCGTGTTTCAATCTGTCTATTTGAAGCAATATCACATACAGTGTTTTCAAATGGTGAATCACATTCGGTAACTGCCAAATAAAATCACTAGGTTTATAGTCATAATAGGCAGTGTCGTCACAGGAATCGTTGACGTAGAAACCAAATTGTCTTGTTACCCCAACAGTTGAATCGTAGACCAGATTCTTCCTCCCAAAATAATTTAAATCCACAACGATACCAATCACGTAGAAATAAACTAAAATCACGTTTGGGATTCTTTCCAATCATACCTGGGTAAGTATTCTCCCACTGATCACATATGTCATAGTGACAATTGGAGCATAGATGTCCTATAGGGTGAGAGTCACAAATCTCTTCAGAGACATGAATTACAGCCTTTAATTTGTACTGCATATCCTCTATGTAATTTACAAGGATTGCATAATTTGCACTTTTCATTATAGTCCATCAATAATTGTACAATTCTCACATGATGACCGATTGCCAAGAGTGTACATGCACAGTGGACATGTATAGAACATTTTTTGGTTTCCGATGTCAACTCTCTCACAGCTAAAACGAAACTGATCCTCGTTCGATAAATTCAGAGGGGAATGGGGAGAGGAGTAACTCTGTGACGTTACCTCTTTCGAAGGGGGAGCCATCTACATTTAATCTATGGCAATGTTTTCAAAATTATATCCACGATATTTTTCTGCTTTGTTTCGATTAATATATCAATAAATTGAGTGTAAGCATTTGAGTCACATCAACAAAGTTTCATACAATAGTTCAATGGAGAAGAATCAGTTTTTTTCATTATATTGTCAAGTGTTCCCTGTGAGAATATCTTCCTTTGAAGGGATAACTCGAGAAAAATCATCATCCAGAATCAAATGTTTTTTTCATAATCACAAGATTCGATCTAATTCTCTCTTTCTCAGATTTATTCATTTTTCAATCCTATCACTCTCCCTGCTGACTCTAGACTAACCATGAATTATTCTACTTAATCTAACATGCTAACAAAAAGAAAGGTAACATTTTTCGATTTCGTAACAATTTTATTGTATAATTACAACAATAATATTACACATGTACAATTAGCGATACAGCTTATTGTCCTCGATATGCTTCACTATTGCACTTAAAGCACTTTGAAGCTAGTCTATTCACATGTGCTACATCAACTTTTGCAGCGAAGCATAATTGATCCTCCATTTTAAATTTGCTCAAAGATATCACATATCTTGCATATGCTTCATCCCATTCCAGACAAAGCCGTGATCCTCTCGTGATTTCCACCGCAATGTCTGGTGCTCTTGTATCATTGCTACCAGCTCCACTATCAACTTCTAATAGTGTACACATTCCACTCATTATTAAAAATATATCTCAATGAGTAAAGTCAAACTGTTCTCACTCCTTGAATTCTATTCTCACACTAATAACAAATATAACAAAAATCCTTCCTTATATCAGTTGCGTCACTTCCTGTTAGCGGATCAATACATTTAGAAAACATACCCTGATTGACCTAGAAAGAGACATGTGACCCTGTTCCCGTTAGCAGATCAATACATTGCCCCGTTAGTACCCAGTGCACATGTGCAAACTTCGTCCCGGAGTCAATACACTTAGAAACACCCCCCGATTGACCTAGAAAAAGGTGTAACTGACCCGTTAGTGGATCAATAAACCATGAATAAATTATGTAACCTCAGTATTGGATAAGGGGGTTCTACTCTCGCTAAAGACGTGACTTTTTTATAATTTCAAATTAGTTTTGCTGTATCGTTCAAGGGGTTTTAGGGTCTTTTTTTTGGTATTTTCTGGTTCCAAGGAGGTTTTGGAAGTATGTTAGGTAAAAAATATGTGTACTTTCTGAAAGAAAATATACTGAAAATATAGGTTTGAAAATACCTTAGCCTGTAGAATATTTATAATTTCTGAAGTAACCTACTAAAATTATTATCTTGTTTTGACACCAATAATTAGGTTGCATCGTTTTGCATCTTTAATCTGTAAACCTATAACTACATTTGCATATCAGTTACGCTTAAAAACAAAATTATATGATTGCCATATCAATAAATCCTTCAGTTTGAGTAGTTAAAAATGAAACAGATTTATTTTCGGGCATTTTACAACAAATTATCTATGCCCAACATCTGCCAAACTGTTTTACAGTGTGCCCTTCCGCCATAGGGCATACCTTCCATGGTATCACCAAAATTACAATAATTATATAAGCACTGTAGTTTTGAACAATCGTTCTGAAATAGTTTTTTTTCCCCTGTTGAGCATGGAAGAAAAGTTTCACTTGTGTGAACAAAGTTTTTTGTATGCTGGTCTGCGTTGCGCAGGTACTGATCTCCTGATTCGATGCCTTCGGCCGGGGGCAATGCGTGGTTGAGGGCAAATCATCCAGTACTCCATGCCCCCCCCGGGGATTTCTCCAAGTACCCATCTATAGCTGGGTCGACTCTGGCTGAGTTTACAGTCACGCGATTGACCCCCGTTCCAAACCAAATAACCAGTGACACCAAGACTCGAACCCCAGACTTCAGGTTTTCAAGTCAACAAATGAAAACATGTAAATAATTTGTTACAGGACTTATTACTCCCTACACTCTCTTTTATGGTCCAAGTTTTCTAAGTCTTTGGTATTTATTTAACAAGCTATTTGTTTGGGAATCATCAGAAAGTTTCTGTAGATTACATTCCAAGTCATAATTAACGGACTGGAAAATACGCTGAGTTTTGAGAAAGTTTACTTTTTCTGTAGATTCATGTAATTTTCTTGCTTTTGACAAAAAGTTATTCCATTTAGTGTTACAATACATAAATATCACAATATTGCAGCACACTATTATTAATATTTGTAAATGTATATTTACGCACGTGTAAGTGCGACCCCTAATCAACGATAAATTTTATTTGTCTGCTGCCCCTCTACCACGGGGTAAACTTAGAGCACCAAGGGCACCAAAAATGTAGTCTAGTTCTTTTAATTGGTTAAATGAAACCTTACACAACCATATACGTCTTAAAAAATTGCGAAAAACGAATGAAAAAGACCTTATTTTAGCTTTTTAAACTTGCGGGCGCCAAGTTTTTAAAAATAGAGAACGTGTGTAAACAATCTACAGAAAATAAGCGAAAAAAACATATCATCATGGAGCTCTGGAAGTATAACTTTTCATGATTGCTTTAGCGACACACAAACACTTCCGCAAATCTAAGCTATTCATTAATATGAATATTATTAAGATTATTCAAAATTAAAAACTTCAGATTATTTCCTAATTGACTTAACTAAAAAAAGTATCTTTTTAGAAAGACCATTTAGGTTATTCTATTATATTTATTTATTAGTTTGACTATTGACACATAAATAGAATCCTTGGTTTCTTCTGTTTTAAAAATGTCAATTTTGTTATTTATTTTTTACATATTCCCACTAGCCATATTGGTTCAGCAGCCCGACTAAACAGAATTATTGATGTTGTATTACTCAACGATTAGCTACAGACAAATTGGGTGTTACAAACGCTGGTAAGGATTGTTTATAAACAAGACAAGTTTCCGCTAGGGTCTTTCGAGATTCAGTTGTGCCAACAATAGACAGAATTTACACAGCAAAAATAATCTTAATAATTGAATAACAACAAAAAAAATCATAGAGAATCTAGGTTTTCAGCAATGAATAGACCGAGGATGAATCCAGGGGGAATGTTTTCATTTTGATGTCCTCGGTACTTTAGCCTACATAGTTATGTTATGTACTTTGGACTTGGGACTATTCAAGGATGCATTTTCATGGGTAGCATCGCCATGAACGAGCTCTGTAGACTCAATTAATTTTCTCGCTGTTGACAGAACGTTACCCTATATAGTGTTGCAATACATCAATATTATAATGTTGCGGTGCATTATTATAAGCAGGCTATTTGTAAATGCACGTTTATGTCATGGCCTCTTATGTCACTTCCTAAATGTGCATCTTCAAAATTCTTGTTTTGAACATACTGGTACTTTTTTTGCATGTTTTTTCATTATGCTACCTTCATTTTTTTGGTTCTTCTTTGTTAATGTAAGCTCCTGGTTTGATTACATAAACTGGTGAAGTTTTGAAAGTAAAAGAAGCTTGTCATCTTGAAAAAAAAACTCATTGATTCTTGATGAACTTTTTGTTTAGGATTCAGTTCTACTTTCCCTGAAAAGTTAGGTTAAAAAATTACCGGAATTTAGTCACAGTGCTTAGAGCAGAACTTGGGCCGGGATAAGTAATTTCACATGCATTAATGAGAACAAAACTAAAGGAAGAAACGCAAACACATGTTGTTGCTGTTACTCCTAAAAGTCGTAGCTATGATTTTTTGCACATCTAAAGTAATTGCCAAAAACTGTTTGCTAAGCCGTTCTTAAAAGGATAGATCAGCAGATTATGTAGATCAGGAGGATCAACGCAAAGAGTATGGGTAACTTATGAGAGTGGAAACTGGCGCTAGTGTCGACAAAAAGTGTCGCCAAATGCCAGAAGGCGTTTATAGTTTTTTGTTGACACTAGCACCATTTTCACTCTTATAAGTTACTCATACTCTTTGAATCGACGTATGATTGAAGATTAATTAAAAAAACTTTTTCCACAAAATGAGCTTTTTAAAGAAAAGTAAAGAACTCCATTAAACAAAAAATAAGTAAAACTAAAGTCAAATAATCTACCAAGCGTGAAACTACCACAAATCAGCATTGATAAATAATGAAACCCAAAACGAACAGAAATTACAATAGTTAACCACATCAAACTCGAAACGAGCAGAAATTAACATAAGTTTGTGCGCAAAACCTATGCCTTCCCAAGGCCAGAACGAAATTTGCACTTTACTGAAAAAATATAAATGTTTTTTACTTTCATAACTTTAATAAATCAAATAAATATTAACATTTTGATTACTAAATATCAGTATATGTATATTAAACTGACAATGCACATTCACTTGTATTTTTTCAGTAAAGTGCAAGTTTTGTTCTGGCCTTGGGAAGGCATAGGGGTTTTGCGCCCAACTTATGTTTTTTTTTTTTTGAAAAACTTATTTTGTGGAAATTTTTTTTTAATTAATTTCTGTTCGTTTTATATTGACATAGTCTTTTCAGGGAAAAAGAAAATAATACTTTAAATCTTTTCGTTTTTTAAGACTTTATAGTTTGGCCTGCTATTTGTATGCCAGAAAAAAAATTTTCAGCAATTTTTTAACAGCATACACCCTTTTAAAAATCTGGACACAAATAGTACTGTATAATTTAGTTTCATAACTCCTCTAGTTGACCTGTAATGGAAAACTTGATACCATTCGCAAAAAAATCTGTTTACTTTCTTTGATAGCTTGGATACACTTACGCTGCTTGGATTTGGTTAAATTTTAAGAGAAGAAGTAACCCTGAATGTTTGAACATAATACCCTCAGTCGTTCTTGGGATACTGCTGAGATGCCTTATTGGGAATTAGCATTATCCCGTGTGCATTTTGATTTAATCTTAAGTCAACATTTAGTTTTTAAACATATAAAAAATTAGATTTGAGGAAGACTAAAATCTATTCTATAAATCATATACAACAACTTTCTATATAAACCTTATATGCCCCCATGGCATAACTTACAACCCTTGCACTGAGGGCTCTGAGGGAGTTATCATCCTAAAAGACCTAATTTGCAGAACTTTCAACTACGTTGAACAAAATGAATATCTCAAAATTTCGATTGGATGTGTTTGGGAAAATGGTGGGCGTGAGAGGGGCGTTAGTCGCTATCCAATCACGTTCAACTATTAAAAAAGGCACTAGCCCTTTCAATTTCCAATTGAATGAGCCCTTTTGAAGTTTCTACGACAACGCTTTCAATAAAAACTTTATATGCCTCCAGGGCATAACTTACAACCCCTGCCCTAAGGGCTCTGGGGGAGTGTCCCTCCTCAAAAACATATTTTATATCTGGAAATCAACCATGCTGAACAAAATGGCTATCTCAAAATTTTTGATTGGATGTGTTTGGGGGAATGAAGGGCATGAGGGGGGGGGCTAGTTGCACTCAAATCACTTTCTACTATTAAAAATGGTACTAGCCCTTTGAATTTCCAATCGAATGAGCCCGTTTTGAAGTTTCTATGATGACAACGCCTTCTATAAAAACCTTTTATGCCCCAGGGCATAACTTGCCCTGAGGCCTGAGGGTTGTGGGGGAGTGTCCTCCTCAAAAACAAATTTTCTATCTGGAAATCAAACTATGCCTGAACGAAATGGCTATCTAAGAATTTTGATTGGATGTGTTTGGGGGAATGATGGGCGTGGGGGGGGGGGAGGGAATAGTTGCCCTCCAATCACTTTCGACTATTAAAAAGGGTACTAGCCCTTTTTGAATTTCCAATCGAGTGAGCCTGTTTTGAAGTTTCTACGACAACGCCTTCTATAAAAAAACCTTATATGCCCCCAGGGTATAACGTAAAACCCTTTCCCTGAGGGTTGTGGGGGAGTGTCCTCATCGAAAACATATTTTCTATCTGAAAATCAAGTACGCTGAACAAAATGGCTATCTCAAAATTTTGATTGGATATTTGCCCCCCCAATCACTTTCGAAATATAAAAAGCCTGATCATTATTAGAAAAGGGTACTAGCCCTTTGAATTTCCAATCGAATGAGCCTTTCTTGAAGTTTCTACGACAACGCCTTCTATAAAAACCTTATATACCCCAGGGTATATCTTAAAACCCTTGCCCCGAGGGTTGTAGGGAAGTGTCCTCCTCAAAAAACATATTTTCTATCTGGAAATCAACTACGCTGAACAAAATGGCTGCATCAAAATTTTATTGGATATGTTTGGGGAATGATGGGCGTAGGGGGGGGCTAGTTGCCCTCCAATCACTTTCGACTATTAAAAAGTGCACTAGCCCTTTGAATTTCCAATCGAATGAGCCTTTTTTGAAGCTTCTACGCAACGCCTTCTATAAAAACCTTATATGCCCCAGGGTATAACTTAAAACCCTTGCCCCGAGGGTTGTGGGGGAGTGTCCTCCACAAAAAGATATTTTCTATCTAAAAATTAACTATGCTGAACAAAATGGCTATCTCAAAATTTTGATTGGATGTGTTTGGGGGAATGATGGGCATGGGGGGGGGGCTAGTTGCCCTCCGGTCACTTTCGACTATTAAAAAGGGCACTAGCCCTTTGAATTTCCAATCGAATGAGCCTTTTTTGAAGTTTCTACGACAACGCCTTCTATAAAACCTTATATGCCCTCAGAGCATAACTTGAAACCCTTGCCCCGTGGGTTGTGGGGGAGTGTCCTCCTCAAAAAACGTATTTTCTATCTGGAAATCAACTACCCTGAACAAAATGGCTATCTCAAAATTTTGATTGGATGTGTTTGGGGGAATGATGGGCGTGGAGGGGGGGGCTAGTTGCCCTCCAATCACTTTCAACTATTAAAAAGGGCACTAGCCACTTCAATTTCCAACCGAATGAGCCCTTTTTGAAGTTTTCTACGACAACTCCTTCGATACGAAGTGCCCGAGTGGAAAAAAAACACATTGTGCCCACATCGTTCTTTACTTAGGCAGCGCTAGCGCGCTGCCTATGATACATTGCTCTGCTGATCCTTCTCCTGCCTGATCGTCGCACAAACAGCGGAGCCATGAACCTCTAATTCCCTTTAAAATTTATTTATGATCTTCTCCCACCCAGGGGCGTAGCTCCAGCTTTTTTTGGGGTGCCAAGACGGGTCCAAATCAGGATAGTCAGGGGGAATGAGCTATATAACAATTTTTAGCTCCAAGTTATTGGGGGGGGGGGGGTAATTGACCCCCCCCCCACCAAACGAGGCCCCTGCTACCACCCCTTTCGGGGACGACATGCTTTTTGTTTGGCCCCAGATGGATGACCAAATAGTGAAATCTTTGGCAATCTGTCATTCTTCAGGTCACAAAGGTGTAGATGGCCTAGCCATCTACACCTTTCTTTCACTATCGAATCGTTTTTGTGCAATGACCAGTCGCTTTACCGGCTGTTTCTGTTGGTTTGCTGTTTAATTTGTTTTGTTTTTCATCAATAGTGAGGATAATGTTTCTTTTTTTAGAAATTCAAGTTTTTTTCAGAAAGTATTTGGAATACACGTCTTTTAGGTATAACGGCGACGACGTGAAAGAAAGCATAATTTAGAGGAACAAATTGGATATCTAGGCCAGGGGGTTTCTAATTTTTCTCTAAGGTTTTCCAGGACCAATTTAGGGAAGAGGAATGTCTCTTCCCTTTTATTCATGTATGTCCTTGATTCCCCAGCATGGGGCACAGGCCCCCCAGTGGGGCGTGGTAGTATTTTGGTGGGTCATGTCCAGGACGTACAACCCTCGGCTGACCTTAATTTTGAAAACATAATGTTTTTTATGTGAATGACGTCACATTCATATGCATTTAAAGAGCAAAAAAGATACATGACAGTATTGAAATGACGTCATGCATTGTACAAAAAGGTTTTTATATATACAAAAAATAAGTATAAGTAGTATATTATGCTAAAAAATAATATAAAACATGCCTAGAGAACCACTAAAAAAATACCACGTTAATGGCGATTTAAGCTTCCTTCTGTTGTAGGCCTATATGCTTAGAAATTAGATTTTTCAAAATTTAAATATCATGAGGAGGCCATCAGGATTTTGGAAATACCTAGGTGGAGCATTGCCCAAGGTCGGTCGGGAATCATTGTTATGTGCTCAAAGCCACGTGTAGATGGTTTTTTAAATTGTGAGAAAATCGCTTTGGATGGGACAGTGGCATTTGCATCGCCACTGAAAACTAGATTAGACTTATTCTGATGTAACGCGTCATTTTTTTGAATTAAAAATCTTGAGATAGGCTTTTCAAGCCTGGTTTTATCTACTATTTCAATTTTCTGCTTCTTCACCACAGTTGTGGTGTTAAAATCAACGAACAACGCACCACATTCATAAATATTGATCCGCACTTGTGACTAGTGATGTTCGGGCATCAATTTGAAAGAATAGCATATAGATTTCATGGGTATTGGTTAAACCACTATATTAGTGATGTGTATTGCTTGTTGTTCTTTAGTGTTCTTTTTTCACTTTTAACAAAGCAGATTTGTTTTATTTGTTATGTTATTGTTTTTGTATGTTTTGCTTTTTAAATGTGCATGGTCTTTCGTTTTGCCTTGAAAGGAGAGGAGAAAAACTGACTATGGTCGAATTATCCATCAAGATGTGACCTTCCCTGTAGGAGATCCTGAGACTCCTGTGGTCAGTTTGAAGGACACCCCTTCTGCGCCCAGGAATTTAGAAGCGGTCATTGTGTCGTCTAGATTCGTTACTCTTCAGTGGAAAGAACCTTCCAAAACCAATGGGGAAATCTTGGCATATACTGTGTATTACAAGCAAGAAGACTCTAGAAGGTACTCTTTTTTTTAATTGTTATTTTGATGGTAGGATATATACTACCAATATTGATATGTATAGGACATATATACCAATGGGGAAATCTTGGCATATACTGTGCATTGCAAGCAAGAAGACTCTGCAAGGTACTTTTTTTAATTATTATTTTGATGGTAGGATATATACTACCAATATTGATATATATATATATAGGATATATATATCAATGGGGAAACCTTGGCATATACTGTGTATTACAAGCAAGAAGATTCTGGAAGGTACTTTTTTTAATTATTATTAATTTAAAAAAACTTTTTCCACAAAATAAGTTTTTTCAAAGAAAAGTAAAGAACTCCATTAAACAAAAAAATAAGCAAAATAAAATCAAATAATCTACCAAGCGTGAAACTACCACAAATCAGCATCGATAAATAAATGAAACCCAAAAAAAGAACATAAATTACAATAATTAACCGAGTCAAACTCAAAACGAGCAGAAATTAACATAAGTTGGGGATCGCAAAACCCCTATGCCTTCCAAGGCCAGAACAAAATTTGCACTTTACTGAAGAAATATAAATGTTTTTACTTATATAACTTTAATAATTCAAATAATGTTAACATTTTGATTACTAAATATCAGTATATGTATATTAAACTGACACAACTAGTGCACATTCATTTTTGGGGGGTCATTTTGTATTTTTCAGTAAAGTGCAAATTTTGTTCTGGCCTTGGGAAGGCATAGGGGTTTTGCGCCTAACTTATGTTAATTTCTGCTCGTTTTGAGTTTGACTCGGTTAATTATTGTAATTTCTGTTCGTTTTGGGTTGCATTTATTTATCGATGCTTATTTGTGGTAGTTTCACGCTTGGTAGATTATTTGATTTTATTTTTTGCTCATTTTTGTTTAATGGAGTTCTTTACTTTTCTTTGAAAAACTTATTTTGTGGAAAAAGTTTTTTAAATTAATTTCTGTTCGTTTTATATTGACACAGTCTTTTCAGGGAAAAAGAAAATAATACTTTAAATATTTTCGTTTTTTTAAGACTCTCCATTCACTTTCGACTATTAAAAAGGGCAATTTCAATTTCCAATCAAATGAGCCCTTTTTGAAATTTCTATAACAACTTTCTATATAAACTTTATATGCCCCCAGGGCATTACTTACAACCTTGCACTGAGGGCTCTGAGGGGCTGGCGCTCATCCTAAAAGACCTAATTTCAAGAAATTTCAACTACGTTGATGAAAATGGATATCTCAAAATTTTGATTGGATGTGTTTGGGAAAATGGTGGGTGTGAGAGGGGCGTTAGTCGCACTCCAATCCCTTTCAACTATCAAAAAAGCACTAGCCCCTTCAATTTCCAGTTGAATGAGCCCTTTTTATGTTTCTACGCCCCGTCATAAAAACCTTATACGCTCCCAGGGCATAACTTGCAACTCTTGCCCTGAGGGCTGTGGGGGGGGGGGGGGGGGGGGAGGGGTTGTCATCCTTAAAGACCTAATTTCCAGAACGTCAACTACGTTGAACAATAAGGATATCTCACAATTTGATTGGATGTGTTTGGAAAATGCTTGGGCGTGAGAGGGGCGTTAGTCCTATCGAATCACTTTCAACTATTAAAAAAGGCACTAGCCCTTTCAGATTCCGATTGAATGAGCCCTTTTGAAGTTTCTACGACAACGCTTTAATAAAAACTATATATGCCCCCAGGGCATAACTTACAACCCCTTGCCCTGAGGGCTCTGGGGAGTGGTTGTCATCCTTAAAGACCTAATTTCCAAAACTTTCAACTACGTTGAATAAAATGGCTATCTAAAAAATTTCGATTGGATGTGTGTTTGGGGAAAAGGTGGGCGTGAGAGGGGGGTTAGTTGCCCTCAAATCACTTTCGACTATTAAAAGGGTACTATCTCTTTGAATTTCAAATCGAATGAGCCCTTTTTCAGTTTCTACGACAAAGATTTCAATAAAAACCTTATATGCCCCCAGGGCAGTTGTAACCTCTCTTGTGCCCGGGGCAAAATCTTGACTAGCCGCCCTCCCCCTGTCTCTCACACAATTTTCCGAATAAATTTTAACAACATTGTCTTTTATTAACATAATTTTTTTTCAGGTTATTAATTAATTAATAATTATTTTTATTATTTATAAATTATTATTCAATTATTATTAATTGTTCTAAATATTTTTTTTTTGGGAATATTATTATTTAGTTATTATTATTTAATTTTTTAAATCAATTTTTATTTTATTAATAATTTATTAATTATTTTCCATTTATTAGTTGCGCCCTTTACTTTATTTTATTAAAAATGAAATTTCAAAGATTACAAAATGATTATAACTGTGGATTGTTTATTTTGCACCCCTAAGTTTCAAACGCCCAGGGCAAGTGCCCCCCCCCCAAAAAAAAAATACACTTCAGTTCATTGCATGACCTTTACGCGTTGTCCTTTTTTGTCTTCTGTCCATGCTTTATTTATATTTATGTGTTTATATCTACGTCCTCATTCATGAATATAAAAAGTGCGGAGTATATTTTGAAATTGTACAAATTACTAACAAGGAAAGAAATATCTGTACAAGTGACAGCAAAGATGGGTTTTAAAATACTCATTGACAAGAGTTACTCTTCCTCGAGGTACACACCATTTAGGCTCAGGAGGGTTGTTGAGAAGTTGTTCAAAAATATGCCTTATTAGAAAAGTCATACCTCATTTAAAACTTACATCGAGTTACTACAAAACAAAGGGGAAAAGGCGTGGTACCAAAACACGCATTATCTGAAATTGAAGTTTCTTGAGATACATCTTTTAGACATTGAAATACTTACTTAAACGGTGGAAGTAAAATTATGACGGAATAACACTTTATTCTTCAATAGACTTTCTAGGTAATCCAAAACATGCAAATGAAACTAGAGAACTTAATTATTGAAAAAGTAACTAGCATGTGTCTTTCTTGTCCAAACCAACATTTTTTCATATTTTTTTCTGGCCTGCAAAGATAATTTCCTAAAATTGGAAATTTGCCTCCTTGTCCATGTTTTCTGGAGATCCTTGTCCAGGTTTTCTGGAAAAACAATTTATCTTATTCCTTAATAAATGTCCGATCACTTAGAACTGATTTAACATTACC
This sequence comes from Artemia sinica, assembly GCA_027921565.1. NCBI lineage: Eukaryota > Metazoa > Arthropoda > Branchiopoda > Anostraca > Artemiidae > Artemia > Artemia sinica. Next base: position 21,584,706 of record CM051265.1, on the reverse strand, counting down.
AACACAATGAAGACATGCCCTGACGAGGATAAAACATAACATTTTCGCATGCTGACCAATGGTCAGCTTAGCACAAATAACGATCTCCGGATTTTCTGCCTTTGACTGGGAGTGCAGTGCGTGTTTGGGGACAAATCATCAGACACTTCCAGTGTTTTTTCCCTAGATTTTTCCAGGCACCCATTAGGAATTGTGACTTCTCTGGCTGAGCTTGTAGTCACACCGCTCAACCCCGTTTCAAACCAAATAATCAGCGACACCAAGACTGCAACTCCCTACCCTAACAGACATAGGACGAGAAAAGGAACGGTTTTCATGGTTTCGAGAAAAAATCGATACTAATCTTTAAGTGCGTGTTTGGGGACAAATCATCAGACACTTCCCGTGTTTTTTTCCCTAGATTTTTCCAGGCACCCATTAGGAATTGTAACTTCTCTGGCTGAGCTTGTAGTCACACACCGCTCAACCCCGTTTCAAACCAAATAATCAGCGACACCAAGACTGCAACTCCCTACCCTAACAAGACATAGGACGAGAAAAGGAACGGTTTTCATGGGTTTCGGAAAAAATCGATACTAATCTTTAATAGAAAAGCTATGTATTATTTGGAACCGATGTAAAATTACCAACGTAAAAAATTGTAGCAAGCGTAGTAGATAGTTTCATAAAAATGTTTAATAGTAGTCAGAATGTTTCATTGTTTCAATTGAAATGAAAACACCTGAATGAAATGAAAGCAGTTTTTCTTTTGAAAAACTTATTTTCGGAATTTTTTTATTTTAATTAATTTTTGTTCGTGTTTAATTGCAAAAAGTTTCAAGTTTTTAAAAATATCTTATTTCGAATCAAACTTTAAAAAAAATCAAATGTTCATCAAAGTATCAAAACTGGTATCAAAGTAAAAAAAATGGGTTTTGTGCCAACCTCGTAGTATTTAATATCTGATGTTTGAACTATTTTTTAACAAATGGTTATCTCAAAATTTTTATCGGATGGGTTTGGGGAAAAAAGTGTGGGGGGGGGGGCTATTGCCATTCTGTCTCTTTTGACTTCTTAAAAAATGAACTAGAACTTTTTATTTTCAATCAAAAGAGCCCTCTCTGAAGTTTGTACGAGCATCCCTTCTATAAGAACCATGTATACCCCCAGAGTATAACTTACAACCCCTTTCCCTGGGCCCTGGGGGATTGTGTTGAACCCAGAGTTTTAATATCTGGAACTCTTTTTAACAAAATGGTCACCTCAAATCTTTATCGGATGGGTTTATTCATCCGATAAACCCAAAGACACGGAGGGTGGGAAGGGCTAGTTGCCCTTCAATCTTTTTTTTACTCTGAGAACATGAACTAGAACTTTTAGTATCCATTCAAATGAGCCCTCTCTGAAGTGTATACGAGCATCCCTTTCAAAAAGAACCGTATACAGCCCCAGGACGTAGCTTACAACGCCTGTCCCCCTTGCCAAGGGGGGTTGTGTCGACGTCGGAGTTTTTTTTTATCTGACCTTTGAACTATTTTTAAAAAAAAAATGGCTATCTCAAAATTTGTATCGGAGGGGTTTGTTGAAAAAAAGGGCGTGGGGGGGGGCAGGGGCCGTCCGATCTCTCTTGACTTAAAAATTGAACTAGAGCTTTTAATTCAAATCATCCCCCTCTCTGAAGTTTAAACGAGCATCCCTTCCATAAGAACCATATATGCCCCCAGGGTATAACTTGCAACGCTTTCCCCGGGCCCTTTGTGGTTGTGTCGACACGGGAGTTTTTTTTATCTGACCTTTGAAACTATTTTTAACAAAATAGCTATCTCAAAATTTTTATCGGATTCATTTGGGGGAAAAGGGGCGTTGGGGGGATACTTACCCTCTGGTCTCTTTTGACTCTTAAAAAGTGAACTAGAAGTTTCAATTTACAATCAAATGAGCCCTCTCTGAAGTTTGGTACGAGCATCCCTTCCATAACAGCTGTGTATGGCCCCCAGGCATAACTTACAACGCTTACCCCCGGGCCCTGAGGGATTGTGTCGACACCGGAGTTTTTGTTATATGATCTTTGAACCATTTTGAAAAAAAATGGCCCTTTCAAAATTCATATCGGATGGGTTTTGAGGAAAATAGGGCGTAGAGAGGGAGGGGGGGGGGCTAGTTACCCTCCGATCTCTTTTGGACTCTTAAAAAGTGAACGAGAACTTTCAATTTCTAACCATATGAGCCCTCTCCTAAGTTTATACGAGCATACCTTCCATAAGAACCATAGACCCTGGGGGATTGTATCGACCCCCCGGAGTTTTCATTATATGATCTTGGAACTATTTTAAAAAAAATGGCTATCTCAAAGTTCTTATCGGATGGATTTGAGGAAAAAAAGGGCATGGAGGGGAGGGGGGGCTAGTTGCCCTCCGAATATCTTTTCACTCTTTAAAAGTGAACTAGAACTTTCAATTTCCAATCAAACAAGCCTTTTCCGAAGTTTATACGAGCATACCTTCCATAAGAACCATATATGCCCCCAGAGCAATACTTACAACGCCTGCCCCAGGCCCTGTGGGTTTGCGTCGACACAGGAGTTTTTTTCTTATCTGACCTTGAACTATTTTTAACGAAATGGCTATCTCAAATTTTTTATCAGATGTATTTGGGAAAAAAAGAAACTTAAGGGGGGGACTAGTTGCCCTCCGATCACTTTTGACTCTTAAAAAGGGCACAAGAACTCTCGATTTGCAATCGAATGAGCCCCCTTTGAAGTTTATACGACGACCCCTTCTATATGAAGTGCTTCTGGGAAAAAAAAATAAATGGAGTGTGGGGGAAGGCTAGCTGCCCTCCAATCACTTTTGACTCTTAAAAAGCGAATTACAACTTTCAATTTCCAATCAAAATTAGCCCTCTGTGAAGTTTATAACGAGCACCCCTTCCATAACAGCCATATTTGCCCCCAGGGCATATTTTACAACGCCTACCCCCGGGCCCTGGGGGGCTGTGTCGACACCGGAGTTTTTGTATCTGAACTTTGAACTATTTTTAACAAAATATATAATCTTAAAATTTTTATCTGATGCATTTAGGGCGTGGAGGAGGGGGGATAGTTGCCCTCCGATCTCTTTTGACCCTTAAAAAGTGAACAAGAACTTTTAATTTTCAATCAAATGAGCCCTTTCCGACGTTTGTACGAGCATCCCTTCCATAAGAACTATATATACCCCCCAGAGAATTACTTACAATGCCTGCTTCCGGGCCCTGGGGGGTGGTGTCCACACAGGGGTTTTTCTTATCTGACCATTGAATTATTTTTAATGAAATGGCTGTTTTAAAAATTTTATCGGATGGGGCTTGGGGGAAAAAGGGTGTGTGGTGGGGCTAGTTGCCCTCGGATATCTTTTGACTCCTAAAAATTGAACTAGACCTTTCAATTTCTAAGTAAATGAGCTCTCTCTGAAGTTTATACGAGCAACACCTACAACACCTCCAGGATAACACCTAGAAATGCCTACCCCCCCCAGGCCCTGGGGGTTGTGTGTGACACCTGAGTTTTTGTTATCTAATTCTTGAACAATTTTCAAAAAACTGGCTATCCAAAATTTGTAGCGGATGGGTTTGGGGAAAAAAAGGGCGTGGTGGGGGGGGCTAGTTGCCTTTAAATCTATTGAATCTTAAAGAGGGAATTAGAACTTTCAATTTCCAACCAAATGAGCCCTCTATGAAGGTTATACGAGCATCCCTTTCATAAGAACCATACATGCATTTAGGCATAACTTAGAACGCGCTCCCCCGGGCCCTGGGGGTTTGTACTGACAATGAAGTTTTTCTTATCCGACCTTAGAAATACTACTTTAAATAAAAATGTCTTAGTCTCAAAATTTTTCATGCAGATGGGTTGAAAAATGCAGGCGGGAGGGGGGGGGGGCTCTAGTTGCCCTCTTTTGACTATTAAAAAAATGAGCTCGA
>CM051265.1:21437014-21580667 GCA_027921565.1 Artemia sinica | reverse complement strand
ACCGCACCTAGCCCGTGACTGGCCCTCTCTCCATCGCACGCTCAGCGTACTACCTCCCTCCTCCCTCTCTGTTTTCTCCCTCGTTCATGGGCGGCTCTACCTCGCGCCCCTCTCTACATCTAAATCTCATAGCAAGACGCTATCTCTCTTCCTCCCGTTCAAAGACCCGTGCCCGCATGACGGTCATATCTCCCCCGATTCGATCGCAAGACGATCAAGTAGGGCGCGACCGAAGCATAGGGCAAACGAGAAGAGAGGCAACGGGAAGAATAAGAGAGACCTCCATATCATTCCGTCGCTACCCCAGCTCACTTCCCAGGTCCCTCCATAGACTGATTATTGGAGATAAACACGTTACAGTCCATCCTAAGCCTCCTCCCTTCTCCCCTCTCTCCACTCTTCTCCCTTCTCCCTTTTCGTTCTCCCCCTCTCTCCCCCCCTCCTTTTTTTCCAGCTTTGGATCGAAAAAAAATAGATTATTCCGTTATTTTTTTTAAAATTCTGAACTAAATAAAGGTTTGTGATCGTGGTTATTTTTTGCTTTTAAACTCTCGTTTTTTGTAAGAGGGGAAAAAAAAGGAAAAAAGAAAGAAGACGGTGAAAAGGGGGGGGAAGGAAGAAAAAATTATGAGTGGGGAGTGTGAAAAATACATTTCGCTGGCTCAAATGTGAAACTTTGGTTAGAAAAAAGTCCAGCTTTGGATCGAAAAATAAATCATTTCCGTAAAATCTGAACTAATAAAGGTTTTTGACCGTAAACTCTAGTTTTTTGTAAGAAAATTATGGAAAATACATTTCTCTGACTGAAATGTGAAACTTTGGTTAGAAAAAAGTCCAGCTTTGGATCGAAAAATAAACTATTTCCGTAAAATCTGAACTAATAAAGGAACTTTACCAATGTGAACTAATAAAAGTTTTTCCCGTAAACTCAAGTTTATGTAAGAAAATTATGGAAAATACATTTCTCTGGCTCAAATGTGAAACTTTGGTTAGAAAAAAGTCCAGCTTTGAATCGATAAATAAACTATTTCCGTAAAATCTAAACTAAAGAGGTTTTTTGACCGTAAACTCTAGTTTTTTGTAAGAAAATTATAGAAAACACATTTTCCTGGCTCAAATGTGAAACTTTGGTTAGAAAAAAGTCCAGCTATGGTTTGAAAAATAAGCTATTTCCGTAAAAATCTGAACTAATCTAGTTTTTTGTATGAGAATTATAGAAAATACATTTCTCTGGGTCAAATGTGAAACTTTGGTTAGAAAAAAGTCCAGCTTTGGATCGAAAAATAAACCATTTCCGTAAAATCTGAACTAATAAAGGTTTTTGACCGTAAACCCTAGTTTTTTGTAAGAAAATTATGGAAAATACATTTCTCTGGCTCAAATGTGAAACTTTGGTTAGAAAAAGTTCAGCTTTGGATCGAAAAATAAACTGTTTCCATAAATTCTGAAATAATAACGGTTTTTGACCGTAAACTCTAGTTTTTCGTAAGAAAATTATGGAAAATACATTTCACTGGCTCAAATGTTAAAGTTTGGTTAGAAAAAAGTCCAGCTTTGGATCGAAAAATAAACTATTTCCGTAAAATCTGAACTTACCTTAGCTCCTCCTGTACTTCCAGAGGCACACAGGGCGTCAGATAACAGCCTCCAATCATCCCGCAAATGAGCTGCGGCGTAAATGTCCTCCCACTCTGGGATTAAGGATGCGTGAAGGGCTCTCCTGTCCCGCTCATATGTCCTGTGAAGCGTGTTTTTTGGGCCTTCTCGCCGACGTGTGCCGTCTGGTTGCCATGGAGGATCATATTCGGTAGTCTCGATCTTGGCATACGGATAACATGGCCAAGATAGCGCCATCTTCGTTGCCTGACTACATCAGCGACATCAGGCTGGTTTGTGTAGCGGCGAATTTCCATGTTTGTTATCCTATCCTTCCAGTTGATATTTAGGATACGTCGAAGACAGTTGTTTTCATATGCAGTGAGTCGTTTTTCCTGCTCAGCTGTGAGTTTTAAACATTCCATCGCGTATGTCAAGATCGAAAGGACGTTGCTTCTGAAAAGGCGAAGTTTTAGCTGAAGTGAGTACTTCGCTGATCTCCAGACTGGTCGAAGTCGTTAAAATGCCGAGCTTGCCAGGACTATTCGTGTTCGCGGTTCTTTTTCGGAGTCGCCACTAAACGAGACGGTGCTGCCAAGATATCGGAAGTCGGTGACTTGCTCTATGCTTTCAGTCCCCAGCTGAATATTCATCGGTGAGTTAGTGGTTGACATCGCTTTGGTTTTGGGGGCATTGATATGTAACCCAAACTGCTCCGCTCTTTCGGCTAACTTGCATAAAAAGTCTTGAAGTTTGCTTTTGTCTTTCTCCATCAATCCAACATCGTCTGCAAAGTCGAGATCTTGGACTAGTCTGCCTGCAATTTTGATCCCGTATCCATCAATTTGCCAGAATATGTAGTCCACTAGGAGAATAAGAGGAATGGAGACAGTACGCATCCTTGTTTGACACCTGTCATCACTTTGAAATATCTTGTATTTCCTTCGGAGGTTCTCACGCAGCATTCCGTGTTCTTCATACATTGCTATGATAAGGCGAACCATCCTTTCAGGAATACCGTAGAAGATCAGGATCCTCCATAGTATTGGGCGGTCTATTGAGTCGAACGCTTTTTCAAAATCGACGAACAATAAATATAGTCGTTGTCTCCATTCATTTGATTCTTCAAGCATGGTCCGCAGTGTCAATATCAGATTGGCGCAAGATCTTTTTGGTCGGAAACCATGTTGCTCCTCGCGTAAATGCGGGTCTAAGGCAGCTTGAAGTCTTGTCAGGATGATTATGCAGAAGAGTTTTCCGGGTATCGAGAGGAGGTTGATGCCTCTGTAATTGCCACAAACTGTCGCGTCTCCTTTTTTGAACAGTTTAATAATGGTTCCTGCTCTCCAGTCCTTTGGAACTTTTTCTTTTTGCCAGAGGAGGGAAAAGAAGACTAGCCACACTGAAAGGGACCTGCGGATCGATGACTTGACCATTTCTCCAGATATGCGGTCACTACCCGGAGATTTTCCATTCTTCAGCTTTTTCGAGGCTGAAAGGATCTCGTCCGCCGTTGGCTCGTTTTCATTAATGAGAAGATCCAAAATTGGCTGTCCGGAATATCTGGTGGAACAGAAGGGGACGGGCGATTGAGAAGGTTTTCGAAGTAATCCGCCCATCTATTTTTTCGGTCATCTGGATCGGTTAGCAGTCTTCCGTTTTCCCCTTTTACTGAACTAATAAATATTTTGATCGTAAACTCTAGTTTTTTGTAAGAAATTAATGGAAAATACATTTCTCTGGCTCAAATATGAAACTTTGGTTAGAAAAAGTCCAGCTTTGGATCAAAAAATAAACTATTTCCGTAAAATCTGAACTAATAAAGGGTTTTGACCGTAAGCTCTAGTTTTTTGTGAGGAAAATTATGGAAAATACATTTCCCTGGCTCAAATGTGAAAACTTTGGTTAGAAAACGTCCAGCTTTGGATCGAAAATAAGCTATTTCCGTTAAAATCTGAACTAATAAATGTTTTTGACCGTAAACTCTAGTTTTTTGTAATAAAATTATAGAAAATACATTTCTCTGGCTCAAAATGTGAAACTTTGGTTAGAAAAAAGTCCAGCTGTGGATCGAAAAATAAACTATTTTCCGTAAAATCTGAACTAATCAAGGTTTTTGACCGTAAACTCTAATTTTTTGTAAGAAAATATTGAAAATACATTTCCCTGGCTCAAAAGTGAAACTTTGGTTAGAAAAAAGTCCAGCTTTGGATTGAAAATAAAACTATTTCCGTAAAATCTGAACTAATAAAGGTTTTTGACCGTAAACTCTAGTTTTTTGTAAGAAAATTATAGAAAAAACATTTCTCTGGGTCCAATGTAAAACTTTGGTTAGAAAAAAGTCTAGCTTTGGATCGAAAAATAACATCGTTTTACATCGTTTTAGAGGGTGGTGACCCCAATTTTATTTGTGGTATTTACTGTTTCTTCATATTTGACATGGTAACGAATTAAAACTTCTGATGGCTTTATCTGTCATTTATATATCCATAAGAATCTGTGTTAGTTTTAAATTTGACATATCTTTATTTCTGCTCTTTCCAGGGTTCAACCTCATCCCCTTACTTTTCTTTTAAAAACGTAGTTCTTGGAAAGTTTTTTTTCAGGTTTTACCAAAGACATTAAATCTCATACAGGCTTTTATCAAGGGCATTAAATATCGTCCCGTATGTAAAAAAAAATATATATATCCAGCTAATTGATGAATTTTAGACATGAAAATTATGGATATGATGAAAAATATTAAGTAATCCTGTTTATTACATTTATAGAACACCACTGAATATATTCAAGAGGGGGAATCCTTATGTGATGCATATGTTGACCATAGTCCACATGATAGAAAAGATGATGTATGGCTCGAGTGGAAACTCACTGAAAGTGAGGAGTTTCTTCTTTGTAATACAAACATTGGTTGCACAGATGATGTGCTAGAAGTTCATTATACGGAAGATGGTCTGTCGTATACATCGGAGGATTTGGTACGGCGGGGACCTTCGGGCTGACTTTGCATAGAGGATGATGAGCGGTTGGTTGATAGTCTGCCCTCTTCGATGAATATAAGGATACAAGAAGATTTATTTTAGGACATGCCCCCTCTGCTAGATATATTGGTAATGGAAGATGACGAGATTCAAGTAATTGAACCCGAGATTTTATACATAAAAACAGTTATAAATATTGATTGATCTAAAGAATAAAGACTAGAAGAATTATTTATCTTTTTATCTTTGATAGAAAACTTAGCTGTGGACTAATAGCACTCTTATGGAGTTATCTAATCAAAACTGAACTATTTCTTGTACAGAATGCTCTGCTGGTATCCTTACTCTATGCATATCTAGTATGAGAAAATTAATATAGTACGAACAAATTTATTATATGATTACGATATAAAACTCATTAAGCGTATCAATGATTAGCTTTATCGTTAAATGATTTATGAGAGCTCTTCCATCCCAATTTTCGATGTTTAAAATCCATTCCATAGAATAACCTCTTGTGTTGTCTCTTAAAGGTCCACTTTTTCTCTTCTCTTAGATCATATTCATGATAATATTCAGTGTTATATCTTGCACTATGCACATTTTTCTTTGAGTTTTCATCACTGTCTTTTATACTATATTTTTATATATCTCTGTAGAGGAAAGCCCTCTTTTCTCTGTCTCTTCTTTCGATCTTCCTTTTCTGTCATATCAAATCTTGTTTTATGCGAGCTTGCTTGCCATCTGTATAAATTTTTCTCCATATCATCTATGACTTTTCTTCTTATTTCCTCCGGATTTTTCTCCTCTATCCCTGCGTCTACACTGTCTAAACATGTAGTAGCTTCATGAGAATACTCAAAATCAAAATATTGTCCTTTACATATAGAACAGTCGCAAAAAAAGGATATTTCTAACTCAATTTGTTCATTCATGTTATCACACTGCTAAATCTAGACTTAGTGTATCAATACCATTGTCCCGTTACTTCTCATACTCACTAATAACAACTATAGCCAAAAATCCTTCCTTTTATTCACAGCAATCATGTCCCGTTAGAATCAATAATTCCCCGACGATTATGCAAATCAATTTCCCAGAAATCTAGTCCCCTTCGTGGATCAATACACTTAGAAACATCCCCTGATTGACCTTGAAAAAGACACGTCATCCTATCCCCTTCATGGATCAATACCATTGTACCGTTAGCAGTCAGTGCGCATGCGCAAATCTCGTCTCGGTGTCAATAGGCTTAGAAACATCCCCTGATTGACCTTGAAGAAAGGTGTCATTGACCCTGTCCCATTAGACTCGATTATACATGGCAGCACAGGTCCCCTCTGTATTTACTGGGTCCCTCCTACTTGTCTGGGCCTATTGTTGGCCCAAGTAGAAAACACAATTTGTGATTGAGCCAAAAATTGTGCTTTGAATTTAATATAAACTGGTTATACATGTAAAAAAACAATAAAAAACAATAATTGAAATAAAGGTTCAATATTATAAAGTACAAAGGACATCAAAATAGAAAGATTTTTTACCCCTGGATCCAACTTAGTTCTATCCTTACCAGAAAACTCCCATTTACTAATATTTTTCTTTTGGTTCTTTCAATTTATTAAATTTTTAGGGTGGTACCACATTCTCGTCACTGCTACCATGTTGAACTGTGAAAACAAATGAGCAAAACTAATTCGTTAAATTTGACAACACTATGAAGTACCAAGGACATTAAAATGAAATAGGAGTTTACTCCCCATCCACTTGGACCTTTCGGCTCTATTCATAATTGAAAACCGTGGTTTTCAAAGCTTTTTTGGTTGTTTCAAAATTAGGAGGCTATTAGGGCAGTATGTCATTTTCGACAGCGTTGCCACGTTGAACGGAGAAAATAAATAAACAAAAATAATTATTTAAATTTGACAACGCTTTTCGTCCGTGAAAGTTCAAACATTAAACATCTATTGATTCCAAAAGACAGCTAAACTTTCAAAGGAAAGCATTACCGTCTTAAGTTGTTTGGTGCCCGATGTTTTTAGCTAATTTTTTTGTTTTACTAATTTTTAACCCATGTTTCTTTTTATTTAATTTGACGACCACTACTATCCTAACCTGCGTAACTGCAAATGGGTGTCTTTTTAATTAAAAACTGAATTCCTGTTTTTTCACGATTTTTCCAGAAAACGTAGAACTGCAAATGGAGGTCTTTTCATTAAAAACTGAATTCCTGACTTTTCACAAATTTTTCAAAAACTTGATAAGGATATTTTTGCTTTTTGATTTCTTCAATTATTTTTAGTGATTTTGTTTCTAACAAAATATTTCTAAGTAAACTGAAGAGCTATGAGTGGTGAACAAGATTAACTGGTTAAAGGATGAATACCCAAGATTTTGCAGTTAAAGCATGGATATTGGATAAGGGGACAAACGCCCGTTAAACATGTACTTGATGCATTTTGATTTTGGACATATACCAGTCAGTATTGCAATCAGATCCGTCATCAGCAAACTAAAAAAAAATTAATACAACTTTATTTTTTGGTTATTTTACATCAAAATATAAATGAGGCGTGGCTTTCATATTAAACTATCAAGTATCAAGTATTAAAGTATCAAGTATTAAAAGTATCAAGGACAGTTAAAAACGAAATATGATTGCTTGAATTGGTTAATTTGAAAACTTGCACAATCACATGAATCTTAAAATTAGAAAGATTCAGTGATTCAATTTTTAAAGGGAACGACCTCCATATGCAACTATGCAATATTTTGGTAGTAGCAGGCGCCAAATTTAAACATAAAAAACGTGGGTGAAAATTAGAGATTTCTGAATTTTTACGGACGAAAAGCGCTGTCAAATTTAGCAAATAAGTTTTTAGTATTTATTTTCACGGTTCAACGTGACAACACAGGCGATTATCTGCTACTGTTCTTAAGACTTTATAATCTTAAAAAATATAGAAAGTGTTGGTTTTCAGGTGCGAATAGACCCAAGATGGATGCAGGGAGCAAAAAAATATTGCTTTAATATTCAATAATTTCTTTAAGTAATAAGGTCAACAGACTCCTTAACTGCACTTATAAAGACTTGAAATATTGTGCCGAATTGTCAAAACAAAAGAAGAAAAAATGATTAGCAGAAAATATTTTTGTATCACCCTAATACCCCGAAGCTAACAGGACCTCCAGAAAACCAACAAGGAGGCCGAATATAGACATCCATACTTGATATTCAAAGAGAGGGCTTGAACCCCTAACATATGTATTTGATATGCTAAGACGATCCTCCGATTTTATATATCCTACGAGATGATACATTAGTTAGGGCAACGTATGAGGAATTACTAAGTATGAGGCAACAGACGCTTTAGCCATTCCGCTTTAAAAAGCTGCTTGATGGGGCAGGTTTTTCCTATTTTTAGAATGATGGTATGAGTTGATATAACAGATCTGTTGAGAATGATTAGAGTAAGACTAGAAGAGTAAGAAACCTAGAACTGGTGGTGTGCATTATGTCTTCCCAAGAGTTTAGTATTATATAGGCAAGTTAAATTTAGATACAGAATGGAAGCTTATTTTAATATGGATATTCCGATTGACATGTGTACCACTGAAGGGAAGCAACTATTGGAAATCTAGGAGAGCAAAGAATGAAGCAAAGAAAAATTGTCCGCTGTGCTATACAGAGGAGGATGGCTTGGGTCATTTTCTTCTTAGGTGCGGGGACATATCCCAAATTAGCGTCAATTTGATGGAGGGAACTACATAATCGACCCAACAAACAATTGGGTGTGCGTGTAACTGAACCACCGTGTAACTGAACCACCGTGCTACTCAACCACCGTGCAGACTGAACCACCATGCAACTGAACCACCGTGCAACTGAACCACCGTGCGACTGAACCACCGTGTAACCAAACCATAGTGCAACTGAACCATCGTGCAACTGAACCCTCGTGTAACTGAACCATCGTGCAACTGAACCACTGCACCGAAGCAGGTAATAAACAACTACGAGCGTACAAAATACCAAAAAATGAAACGACCGCATCCGCAAGATTTTTTTTTTTTTGGGGGGGGGGATTTTCCACGGGTAGGTATTTTCTGGGAGGGGGATATTTTCCGTAAGGTTTTATTTTCTGCGGGGTATTTTCCTTAAGGGATGTTTTTTGCGGGGGTGGGGGGGGGTGTAAACGGCGGCTCTCACCGTTTACTTATTGTAATTATTTTTACCACTTTGCTTATTTTGTCGTTTTCATTTTGTGGTATTTTCTACGCTCGTAGTTGTTTATCGTTTGGTTTGAAAAGGGTGATTACCTGCTTCGGTGCAGTGGTTCAGTTGCACGATGGTTCAGTTACAAGAGGGTTCAGTTGCACGGTGGTTCAGTTTCACGGTGGTTCAGTTGCACGGTGGTTCAGTTGTACGGCGGTTCACTTGCATGGGGGTTCAGTTACATGGTGGTTCAGTTACACGGGGGTTTAGTTAAATGGGGCTGAGTTGCACGGGGGTTGAGTTGCACGAGGGTTCATTTAAAGGGGGTTCAGTTCCATGAGGGTTCAGTAGCACGAGGGTTCAGTTGCACGGAAGTTCAGTTGCACGGGGGTTCAGTTGCACGGGGGTTCAGTTGCACGGGGGTTCAGTTGCACGGTGGTTCAATTGCACGGTGGTTCAGTTGTACGGTGGTTCATTTGCACGGTGGTTCAGTTGCACGGTGTTTCAGTTACAGGGGTTCAGTTGCTTGGGGTTCAGTTACACGGTGGTTCAGTTACAATGGAACCGAACCAAACAATTGTTATGGTGGGATATTTTGTGTCGAAGGCGATGGAGGTGAGGCGCAATCATTGCAATTAGAAGCATATAGTGTTTAGTTTCGAGTTTAATGCGTCTGTACCTAGATGTATGTAATCACGACTTTTGTATATGGCCCTCGAGTTTTCTAATACAAATCATATCTGATATTATATTATCAGTATTGCAATCATATGATATCATCAGCAATCTAAAAGAAGTTAATGTTTCACGAGTTGTAATTATTGTCAATAGTTCGTCATGATGAAAACTTACCTGAAAGTATTCACTTTCAATAATCAGGCCGCCATTTTTGAGCCACTGAACTGTAGAATCTGGCCTTCCATAGACTTCACAAAAAAAATTCTACATTTTGCTTTTCATATGCTACAATGTTTGATAGCTTCCTGACAAATCTTGGAGGCACTAAAATGGAATAAGAGTTTGCTTAGACATAGTGTGCTGATATATCAGTTTATACCTATATCACCCAACATGTATAGTATCATTAATTACAAATGTCCTGTAAAACTGTCCTGTAAAAATATGGTAAGTATATGTTTTACAAATGGCGTTTAGTTTTCACCAAAGTTGGTATTCATTTGTTCTTGACGTCAATAATTACAATTATAATTGTTTACTTACCATATTTACTTACCTACTGTTTGTATTCAAGGATTTCTTAACTTGTTGATTTCTAAGCTAAAATAGCAATTTGGGAGTCCAAAGTTAAAATATGGTAAGTATATGCTATATAAATGGCGTTTAGTTTTCACCAAAGTTGGTATTGATTTTGTCTTGACGTCAATAATTACAATTATAATTGTTTACTTACCATAAGTACTTACCTACTGTTTGTATTCAAGGATTTCTTAACTTTTTGATTTCTAAGGTATCATAGCGATTTGGGAGTCCAAAATTAAAATATGGTAAGTATATGTTTTACAAATGGCGTTTAGTTTTCACCAAAGTTGGTATTGATTTTGTCTTGACGTCACTAATTACAATTATAATTGTTTACTTGCCGTATTTTCTTACCTACTGTTTGTATTCAAGGATTTCTTAACTTGTTGACTTCTAAGCTAACATAGCAATTTGGGAGTTCAAAATTAAAATATGGCAAGTATATGTTTTACAAATGTCGTTTAGTTTTCACCAAAGTTGGTATTCATTTGTTCTTGACGTCAATAATTACAATTATAATTGTTTACTTACCATACTTACTTACCTACTGTTTGTATTCAAGGATTTCTTAACTTTTTGATTTCTAAGGTATCATAGCGATTTGGGAGTCCAAAATTAAAATATGGTAAGTATATGTTTTACAAATGGCGTTTAGTTTTCACCAAAGTTGGTATTGATTTTGTCTTGACGTCACTAATTACAATTATAATTGTTTACTTGCCGTATTTTCTTACCTACTGTTTGTATTCAAGTATTTCTTAACTTGTTGACTTCTAAGCTAACATAGCAATTTGGGAGTCCAAAATTAAAATATGGTAAGTATATGTTTACAAGTGGCGTTTAGTTTTCACCAAAGTTGGTATTCATTTGTTCTTGACGTCACTAATTACAATTATAATTGTTTACTTACCATATTTACTTACCTACTGTTTGTATTCAAGGATTTCTTAACTGGTTGATTTTTAAGCTAACATAGCAATTTGAGAGTCCAAAATTAAAATATGGTAAGTATATGTTTTACAAATCGCTTTTAATTTTCACCAAAGTTGGTATTCATTTGTTCTTGACGTCAATAATTACAATTATAATTGTTTACTTACCATATGTACTTACTTACTGTTTGTATTCAAGGATTTCTTAACTTGTTGATTTCTTAGCTAACATAGCAATTTGGGAGTCCAAAATGAAAATATGGTAAGTATATGTTTTACAAATGGTGTTTAGTTTTCACCAAAGTTGGTATTCATTTGTTCTTGACGTCAATAATTACAATTATAATTGTTTACTTACCATATTTACTTACCTACTGTTTGTATTCAAGGATTTCTTAACTTGTTGATTTCTAAGCTAACATAGCAATTTGGGAGTCCAAAGTTAAAATATGGTAAGTATATGCTATATAAATGGCGTTTAGTTTTCACCAAAGTTGGTATTCATTTGTTCTTGACGTCAATAATTACAATTATAATTGTTTTCTTACCATAAGTACTTACCTACTGTTTGTATTCAAGGATTTCTTAACTTTTTGATTTCTAAGGTATCATAGCGATTTGGGAGTCCAAAATTAAAATATGGTAAGTATATGTTTTACAAATGGCGTTTAGTTTTCACCAAAGTTGGTATTCATTTTGTCTTGACGTCACTAATTACAATTATAATTGTTTACTTGCCGTATTTTCTTACCTACTGTTTGTATTCAAGGATTTCTTAACTTGTTGACTTCTAAGCTAACATAGCAATTTGGGAGTTCAAAATTAAAATATGGCAAGTATATGTTTTACAAATGTCGTTTAGTTTTCACCAAAGTTGGTATTCATTTGTTCTTGACGTCAATAATTACAATTATAATTGTTTACTTACCATATTTACTTACCTACTGTTTGTATTCAAGGATTTCTTAACTTGTTGATTTCTTAGCTAACATAGCAATTTGGGAGTCCAAAATGAAAATATGGTAAGTATATGTTTTACAAATGGCGTTTAGTTTTCACCAAAGTTGGTATTCATTTGTTCTTGACGTCACTAATTACAATTATAATTGTTTACTTACCGTATTTGCTTACCTACTGTTTGTATTCAAGGATTTTTTAACTTGTTGATTTCTAAGCTAATATAGCAATTTGGGAGTTCAAAATTAAAATATGGTAAGTATATGTTTTACAAATGGCGTTTAGTTTTCACCAAAGTTGGCATTCATTTGTTCTTGACGTCACTAATTACAATTATAATTGTTTACTTACCGTATTTACTTACCTACTGTTTGTATTCAAGGATTTCTTAACTGGTTGATTTTTAAGCTAACATAGCAATTTGAGAGTCCAAAATTAAAATATGGTAAGTATATGTTTTACAAATCGCTTTTAATTTTCACCAAAAGTTGGTATTCATTTGTTCTTGACGTCAATAATTACAATTATAATTGTTTACTTACCATATTTACTTACCTACTGTTTGTATTCAAGGATTTCTTAACTTGATGATTTCTATGCTAACATAGCGATTTGGGAGTCCAAAATTAAAATATGGTAAGTATATGTTTTACAAATGGCGTTTAATTTTCACCAAAAGTTGGTATTCATTTGTTCTTGACGTCAATAATTACAATTATAATTGTTTACTTACCGTATTTGCTTACCTACTGTTTGTATTCAAGGATTTCTTAACTTGTTGACTTCTAAGCTAACATAGCAATTTGGGAGTTCAAAATTAAAATATGGTAAGTATATGTTTTACAAATGGCGTTTAGTTTTCACCAAATTAGGTATTCATTTTCTTGACGTCAATAATTATAATTATAATTGTTTACTTACCATATTTACTTACCTACTGTTTGTATTCAAGGATTTCTTAACTTGTTGATTTTTAAGCTAACATAGCAATTTTTGAGTCCAAAATTAAATATGGTAAGTATTGTTTTACAAATCGCTTTTAATTTTCACCAAAGTTGGTATTCATTTGTTCTTGACGTCAATAATTACAATTATAATGCTAAAAACCCACGCAAACGTACTAAAGTATTTAAAAACCAAAACCTATATTTTTTACAACTGCTTTCAGTCACATTCACAGTTTTTGATCACAAGCAAGACCGTATCCAGGAAGTGTGGGGGGGAGTTTGAACCCTCAAAAAATAGTTTGTCCGACTCGTAAAAACGTAACAAAATGCAAATAAAAAATTGATAAGTTTTTAAATTTTTCTATAAACCCCCCCCCTGAACAAAAATCCTGGATACAGCTCTGATAACAAGACGAACATTGCAGCATGGAAGTTCAAATTCTGCGAAAACTACTAAAGAACAAACACTAGCTCATGATAATCGAAAATTTAAAACGCGCTAAAAAAAAAACAAAGCTCTCAAGTGAGGAAGAACCGCTGTTTAAAGTTGATTCAGGAATAGTAACTATTATTTCGGTTAATCTTCACACTAAAAGTTTATTGCGAAAACAAAGTTATGGAAATCTAAAAAAAAATATCCTGAAACCCCCCTCAAAAGTGGTTTCCGATCGAAATGAAAACTGCACCATTGGAACCTCCATAGCTGAAAACTTCATTTAGGATAATTAAAGTCTCCGATCATGAGCAACAAGGAAAATCCTTTTCTCGCATGCTAAGCAATGATGTACATTTTTTTTCTTGTTTTTTTTTTCTTCTTCTTCTTCATCGTTAGTGGGACACTAAAACATGACAGACAGATTTTTTAACCGTCCATTTGAAAGCTAATTTTTATATCTAGGTGCTTTTTGTCTGTAACAAAAGATAATACTAAAACATAATATAATTTTTGACAAAAACTGCACCTTTATATACAAGATGATATAACTTATGAACATAAGGTAAGATGCAACAATTATAGAGAAATGATGAGAAAAAAGTCGAAAAGCTGAACAAACAAAACACAAAAGTTTCTTATCAAAACACAACATTAAATTCGTTCAAGATTCAAATTTTTTGCTTCAATCGGTCGTAGATTATATACTAATAAATGTGTTTATGATTTATTCAGTGATTGAAGAACCAATCCAAAGGAAAATCAAACCTCCCGATTAGACTGGACAGAGATTAAAACAAAATTACTTAGAATTATTATGGGGAATATTTCAAATAATGATGTAAGAGGAGCTGAATGAGGAGTGCTCGCATGCTGGCTCATCTTTCCGCTGATGTGTATAAGTACCAGAAAACTACTAGATGGACATTTTTATGCTTCCAAGAATTGACGGGTCTTGAAAGCGAAACCTGAAGCGTTAGTGGAAAAGCGTTTTTTTACTAGTGGTTTTACACCGTACTTAAATTATTATCCTCGTGGCTTTAAAACAGTCTATGAATATCACCCTTTCCTTTATTTGGTAAATCACTAAGATTATTTTAACTAATCAATCAAATTAAATTAAACTATTAAGTTAAAATAAAAATTATCAAAATACAAAGGACAGTAAAAAATGAAATCCAGTCTTTTGAATCGGCTAAGTGGAAGCTTACACAACCATAGATATTTTGAAAAAAAAAGGCAAAATCGGGAATTTATTGCTTAACCAAAAATATATACTCAATTATATGGAGTTATGCGTATTTTGAAAGCAGGCAGTGCAAATTTTAAAAAAATGAAACGTAGGTGGCAAATTATCAAATACTAAGCTAAAGTCATATGGCACCAAAAACCTTAAGACGGTGTAGCTTTCTTTTGAAATTAGGATTGTCATTGGGAATAAATTTATTAATGTTTTATTTTACGGATGAAAAGCGTTGTCAAATTTTCATAATTAGTTATTTTCATGGTTCAGTGTGACAACACTGCAAAAATCTGACACTGTCCTAAAAACTTCATTTTGCAACAAGCAAAAAAGAAAATCTTAGAAAATTATAGTTTTCAGGTATGAACAGATCTAAGATGGGTCCAGAAGGGAAAATATATTTATTTTGATGTCCGTATTACGTGAAGGACATGCCTTGTTACGAGATTAATTAAGGACATAAATAGGCAGTGAATAAACACGGGGCCTTAGTAGTGAAAATGAATCACAAAACAACATAAGTTAAATAAATAAGCACATCAAAGATAAAAGACATTGATATAGATGAAAAATATATCCTAAGAACAGTAAAAATTAAAATACATAATCAAGTTAAAGTTAAAACGAACAGAAATGACTACAAACAGGAGTGGAGCTGCTGCCCTCTAAAACTATTGCGTCATTTGTCCTTTACTGAAAACCAAATATATTTTAAACATTTCCTTTTATAAGTTGAGCTTTGAAAAATCAGACAAATCTGTTGAATAAAATATTGAATCTTGAATTGCTTAGCATTCTAAGATGAAACAAATATAAATGTTTTTACTTTTAAACTTTGATAAATCAAATAATATTAACCTGTTGATTACTAAATATCAGTATATGTATATTAAAACAATGTAC
The DNA here is from genome assembly GCA_027921565.1 of Artemia sinica. Classification (NCBI taxonomy): domain Eukaryota; kingdom Metazoa; phylum Arthropoda; class Branchiopoda; order Anostraca; family Artemiidae; genus Artemia; species Artemia sinica. The sequence goes on along the minus strand of CM051265.1, from coordinate 21,565,199 downwards.
ATTCATTTGTATTTTTTTCAGTAAAGTGCAAATTATGTTCTGGCATTGGAAAGGCATAGGGGTTTTGAGCCCTACTCGTGTTAATTTCTACTCGTTTTGATTTTGACTCGGTTATTATTGTAATTTCTGTTCGTTTCGGGTTTCATTTATTTATCGATGCTTATTTGTAGTAGTTTCACGCTGGGTAGATTATTTAATATTATTTTTGCTCATTTTTGGTTTTAATGGAGTTCTTTACTTTTCTTTGAAAAACTTATTTTGTGGGGAAAAGTTTTTTTTAATTAATTTCTGTTCGTTTTATATTGACATAGTCTTTTCAGGGATAAAAATAATACTTTTATATCTTTTTGTTTTTTAAGAATTTATAGTTTGGCCTGCTATTTGCATGCTGGAGAAAAATTTTCAGCAATTCCTAACAACATACACCCTTTTAAAAATCTGGACACAAATAGTAGTGTTTAATTTAGTTAAACACTAGAAATGACTACAAACAGAAGTGGAGCTGCTGCCCTCTAAAGATTATTGCGTCGTTTGCGCTTTACTGAAAACCAAATATATTTTAAACCTTTCCTTTTATAAGTTGAACTTTGAAAAAATCAGAAAAAGCTGTTGAATAAAATATTGAATCTTTGCTTAGCATTCTAAGATCTAACAGTATTATATATTAGACATTCAGTTTATTTTCATTAATCCTTTCAAGTCGTCTTGATTATTATGGGTTATTTTATTTTTCGTCTTTGTTTTGACACATTAAACCACACTGCTGAAAGCACATACAATTTTCAATGAAACTGAGCTTCGTTTAAGCAGACAAACTTAAATAATGTTTAAAATCCAAAAGTGTTTAAGATGTTATACGATTCCCTGGCAGCAATACCAAAAATTTTCTGAGACTTCTGAAAAAGACCAATTTACACATTCAAAAAAGGGGCGTTTTCTCACGGTTCTGAAACTGCGGCCAGATACTTTTAAAGGCCATTTCTCTCGGTGATTACTATTTTAATTGTGATTCAATTTTCTGTATTTGGGAGGGAGAGGTTTTTTCTAACACAGGAGAATGGTGTTTTCTCAAACCAAAATGGAGACTCCCCTTTGCTCTTTCCTTTGATGTTGGCTTGCAACAAGAAAATAACTAAGAGAGAACGATTTTTTAAGGTTAATAATACTACTTGAAGAGCTAAAGGATCTATATTTTATTTTGTGCCAAATTCGTTAGTATAATAAATCGTTTTAAAATTTCTGGGGGGCTGAAAACTTCTCTATTGTGGTAGACATCAATAAAAAAAATAAATAAATAAAAAAAATGGATAATAACTGTCTTCAAAAGTGCGCCGAGTCCTAATTTGTTTCAAAATAGAAGCTAAAAGTGGCCACATGACCCTTTGTAATTCCCAACCTCTTACATCAACTGTTACCAGAAAGGTAGGGATATCACACCAGAATCCCGCAGAGATTTTGAATTTGTGAGATTAAAGAACGAAAGGGGACCAGTGACCCCCTCTATGACTAATTCTTTCCCTTTCCATTCCTGTCCAGCCAACTTATTGTAGAAAAGCATATATGCTGCATCTTCTTTGGACCAGAACCAAGCATTTATTTACAATCTCTATGACTTGACGGTCAAAGAGAGGCTCTGGGATCTCCAACACCCCCCCCCCCTCCTCCAAAAAACAACCACCAACTATTAAATAAAAAATATACGCAAGTTGCACCTTCAAGCAAATATTCTCAATGCGTGCTATCAATAAGCGCAAAGTGAGCTCACGAGCCCTCGAATACTCCTTCCCTCACCCTCTCCGACTCATGTTTTGCTTTGCAGAAAAGATTGTATGTTGCGCCTTTTTTGATGCAAAATAGTGCAACGACTTTCTGTCTCTGCTATTGGAGGCCTAAAATGGGCCTGTGACCCACTAATTTCGACATCAGCCCCTTTCTTAACCCATTAGAGGCACAATATGAATTATTAGCCAATTACAATGTATATGTCTTGGACAAATATCTCGGGGTAATGAGATGGGGCGAAGAAAATTAAGATTTTCATAGTTGAACTTGCGTTCTCTGACCCCCAATCCACTTGAAACTCTTAGGGCAAGTAATTTTTGATCAAGAATAGACTTTCAGGAGATTCAGCTACTTCTGAGCCGCACATTCCTCCACTCTAAAGCTTTTGTATTCATTTGAAATTTGGTCAGTTTTTACCTTTCTTTACAACGAACTAAAGTTATTTTTGCGTCTTTAGAAGTTAAAATATAAAAACGTTATTCCGAAAAAAAGTCAATTTTAAAAGGTTGCATGAGATTTTACACATTGGGGAGCCCACAAGAAAAAATAGTAGACCTTAAATTGTTTGTATATATTGGAAACATTTTTTTGAGAAAATAGATATATTTAATTCATTGAAAAAAATTCGTGTTTTTATTAAATTTAATTTCGATTTGAAAAACAGCTACATGCGATGGAATATTATGGAATTCAAATTCAGAATTTGTGACCTTCAAAACATACAATTTAGTTGAAACGTGTCTTGCAGCTGGAAAAAATGCAGACTTAAGCATTCAGTAACAGCAAACCACTTGCATATGTCACATACGACGAACTAGTTAAACCTCAATAGAATTCAGGAAACAACTGGGAAATTACCAAAAAGTCATATCCTGACCGTAGTTGAACATACGAATAGCATGCCAAAAATGAACAACGAATATTACAGACGTATTTACTCTGAGCCATGGGCGCCCATAAGTTGATTTTTTAGAGGGGGGCTTGGTCTCCAATCTCTAATTCAAGGATTACAGGGAGTATCAAAAATATCAGAAAGATACAAATACACCAACAATTTTATTTGATCATCAAATTTTGTCGTAATTTATATTCATTGCGGTTTATTCTCGGTGTTTTCACCTATTAGAATAACTTAAAATTTCTAACATGAACAATTATTGATGGGTAATTTTTAGTGTTAATGAATTTGGTACATATGGAAGATGAATTCAGAGCATATCCCTTCATGGGCGCCCATAAGCTGAATTTTAGAGGGGGATTTACCTGGTCTAATCGGCACTTCCAATGGTTAGTCAGGTAACTATTTTTCGCTTTCTATATTGGGCTGGATATCTGTTTCGGGTCGATTCTTGGTTATAACTTTAAGAATCAGGTGTAAATATCGCATTTTATTTATTTTTGTCAACAAAACTTTAAAATGATGCACTAACCTTAAGGAACATATATATTAAAACACAGGAAAAAAAAAAACCTTCGGTTTTTTTATTAGCAGCAAATAGTAAAGAATGAACTAGTAAAGTAAGACAGGCACTGGGATAAAGCAAACACAAACCCAGACAAACCACACAAAGAGAGTGTGAAACACACGCAAATACGTAGATTCAGACACACAAACCGAGAAAGACAGGCACTTCAGATATACAAACCATCAAGACAAACACTGGGACTTGCAAACTCCAACCCAGACAAACAGACAAAGAGAGTGAGAAACACACACAAATACGTATATTCAGACACAAACTGAGAAAGACATGCACTGAAATAAGCAAACACCAGCCCAGACACACAAGCAAAAAGAGTGAGAGACACATACAAATATATAGATTCACACATGCAAACCGAGAAAAACTTCAGACATACAAACCAACAAAGACAAACACTGGGACTTGCAATCACCAACCAAGACAAAGAGAGTGTGAAACATACACAAATACATAGATTCAGACACACAAACCGAGAAAGACATACACTGGAATAAGCAAACACCCGCCCAGAAACACAAGCAAAACGACTGAGAGACACATATAAATCATATATTCACACTTACAAACCGAGAAAGACAGACACTTCAGACATACAAACCAACAAAGACAAACACTGGGACTTGCAAACACCAACCCAGACAAACATACAAAGAGAATGTCAAACACATATAAATGGATAAATTCAGACATACAAACCGAGAGAGACAGGCAGTGGTACAAGCAAACACCTGCCCAAACACACAAGCAAAAGGAGTGAGAGACACAAACACATACATAGATTCAGACCTACAAACCGAAAAAGACAGGCACGGGGATAAGCAAACACACAAGCAAAAGGAGTGAGAGACACATACGAATACATAGATTCAGACATACAAACCGAGTTAAGACAAGCACTGGGATAAGCAAACACAAACCCAGACACACACACAGGCAAAGAGAGTGTGAAACACATACAAATACATAGATTCAGACACACAAACCGAGAAAGACATGCACTGGAATAAGAAAATACCCGCCCAGCCAAACAAGCAAAAAGAGTGAGAGACAAATACAAATACATAGATTCACACCATACAAACCGAGAAAGACAGACACTTCAGATATACAAACCAACAAAGACAAACACTGGACTTACAAACACCAACCCAGACAAAGAGAGTGTGAAACACATACAAATACATAGATTCAGACACACAAACCGAGAAAGACATGCACTGGAATAAGCAAACACCAACCCAGACAAACAGACAAAGAGAATGTCAATTACATACAAATACATAGATTCAGACATACAAACTGAGAAAGAGAGGCAGTGGGACAAGCAAACATCCACTTAAAAACACAAGCAAAAGGAGTGAGAGACACATACAAATACATAGATTCAGACATACAAACCGAGTAAGACAGGCACTGGGATGGGCAAACACCTGCCCAGAGACACACAGACAAAGAGAGAGAGAAACACATAAAAATACGCAGATTCAGACACAAACCGAGAAAGACATACACTGGAATAAGCAAACACCCGCCCAGACACACACGCAAAAAGAGTGAGAGACACATACAAATACATAGATTCACACATACAAACCAAGAAAGACAGAAACTTCAGACATACAAACCAACAAAGACAAACACTGGGACTTGTAATCACCAACCCAGACAAACACACAAAGAGAGTGTGAAACACATAAAAATACATAGATTCAGACACACAAACCGAGAAAGACAGGCAAACAAGAAAAAGACAGAGAGACGAGAAAGGGATGGGCAAACACCTGCCCAGATACAAACAGACAAAGAGAGCGAGAAACACATACAAATACGTAGATTCAGACACAAACCGAGAAAGACATGCACTGGAATAAGCAAACACCCGCCCAGACACACAAGCAAAAAGAGTGAGAGACACATACAAATACATAGATTCACACATACAAACCAAGAAAGACAGACACTTCAGACATATAAACCAACAAAGACAAACACTGGGACTTGCAAACACCAATCCAGACAAAAAGACAAAGAGAGTGTGAAACACATACAAATACATAGATTCAGACCTACAAACCGAAAAAGACAGGCAAGGGGATAAGCAAACACACAAGCAAAAGGAGTGAGAGACACATACGAATACATAGATTCAGACATACAAACCGAGTAAGACAGGCACTGGGATAAGCAAACACAAACCCAGACACACACAGAGGCAAAGAGAGTGTGAAACACATACAAATACATAGATTCAGACACACAAAACCGAGAAAGACATGCACTGGAATAAGCAAACACCCGCCCAGACACACAAGCAAAAAGAGTGAGAGACAGATACAAATACATAGATTCACACATACAAACCGAGAAAGAGAGACACTTCAGACATACAAACCTACAAAGACAAAAACTGGGACTTACAAACACCAACCCAGACAAAGTGAGTGTGAAACACATACAAATACATAGATTCAGACACACAAACCGAGAAAGACATGCACTGGAATAAGCAAACACCAACCCAGACAAACAGACAAAGAGAATGTTAAAAACATACAAATACATAGATTCAGACATACAAACTGAGAAAGAGAGGCAGTGGGACAAGCAAACACCCACCCAAAAACACAAGCAAAAAGGAGTGAGAGACACATACAAATACATAGATTCAGACATACAAACCGAGCAAGACAGGCACTGGGATGGGCAAACACCTGCCCAGAGACACGCAGACAAAGAGAGCGAGAAACACATACAAATACGCAGATTCAGACACAAACCGAGAAAGACATGCACTGGAATAAGCAAACACCCGCCCAGACACACACCCAAAAAGAGTGAGAGACCCATACAAATACATAGATTCACACATACAAACCAAGAAAGACAAAACTTCAGACATACAAACCAACAAAGACAAACACTGGGACTTTTAATCACCAACCCAGACAAACACACAAAGAGAGTGTGAAACACATAAAACTACATAGATTCAGACACACAAACCGAGAAAGACAGGCAAACAAGAAAAAGACAGAGAGACGAGAAAGGGATGGGCAAAAACCTGTCCAGACACACGCAGACAAAGAGAGCGAGAAACACATACAAATACGTAGATTCAGACACAAACCGAGAAAGACAAGCACTGGAATAAGCAAACACCCGCCCAGAAACACAAGCAAAAAGAGTGAGATACACATACAAATACATAGATTCACACATACAAACCGAGAAAGACAGACACTTCAGACATACAAACCAACAAAGACAAACACTGGGACTTGCAATCACCCACCCAGAACAAACACACATAGAGAGTGTGAAACACATACAAATACATAGATTCACACATACAAACCGAGAAAGACAGACACTTCAGACATACAAACCAACAAAGACAAACACTGGGACTTGCAAACACCAACCCAGACAAACAGACAAAGAGAGTGTGAAACACATACAAATACATAGATTCAGACACACAAACCGAGAAAGACATGCACTGGAATAAGCAAAGCCCCGAATAAGCAAATCCCTGCTCAAACACACAGTCAAAGAGAGTGAGAGACAAATACAAACATATTCAGACATACAAACAGAGAAAGACAGGCACTTTAGACATGGAAACTAACAAAGACACACACTGGGACTAGCAAACACCAACCCAAACACACAAGCAAAAAGAGTGTGAAACACATACAAATACATAGATTCAGAAATACAAACCGAGAAAGACAGGCAGTGGGACAAGCAATTCTTTCTCGGTTTGTATGTCTTAATCTATGTATTTGTGTGTGTCTCTCACTCTTTTTGCTTGTGTGTTTGGGTGGTGTTTGCTTGTCCCACTGCCTGTCTTTCTCGGTTCGTATGTCTGAATCTATGTATTTGTATGTGTTTCACACTCTTTTTGCTTGTGTGTTTGGGTTGGTGTTTGCAAGTCCCAGTGTTTGTCTTTGTTGGTTTGTATGTCTAAAGTGCCTGTCTTTCTCTGTTTGTATGTCTGAATCTATTTGTTTGTATTTGTCTCTCACTCTCTTTGACTGTGTGTCTGGGCGGGTGTTTGCTTATTCCAGTGCATGTCTTTCTCGGTTTGTATGTCTGACTCTATGTATATGTATGTGTTTCACACTCTCTTTGTCTGTTTGTCTGGGTTGGTGTTTGCAAGTCCCAGTGTTTGTCTTTGTTGGTATGTATGTCTGAAGTGTCTGTCTTTCTCGGTTTGTATGTGTGAATCTATGTATTTGTATGTGTCTCTCACTCCTTTTTCCTTGTGTGTCTGGGCGGGTGTTTGCTTATTCCAGTTCATGTCTTTCACGGTTTGTTTGTCTGAATCTACATATTTGTATGTGTTTCTCACTCTCTTTGCCAGTGTGTGTCTGGGCAGGTGTTTGCTTATCCCATTGCCTGTCTTTCTCGGTTTGTATGTCTGAATCTATGTATTTGTATCTGTTTCACACTCTCTTTGTCTGTTTGTCTGGGTTGGTGTTTGCAAGTCCCAGTGTTTGTCTTTGTTGGTATGTATGTCTGAAGTGTCTGTCTTTCTCAGTTTGTATTTGTGAATCTATGTATTTGTATGTGTCTCTCACTCTTTTTGCTTGTGTGTCTGGGCGGGTGTTTGCTTATTCCAGTGCATGTCTTTCTCGGTTTGTGTGTCTGAATCTATATATTTTTATGTGTTTTACACTCTCTTTGTCTGTTTGTCTGGGTTGGTGATTGCAAGTCCCAGTGTTTGTCTTTGTTGGTTTGTATGTCTGAAGTGTCTGTCTTTCTCGGTTTGTATGTGCGAATCTATGTATTTGTATGAATCTCTTACTTCTTTTGCTTCTGTGTGTTGGGCGGGTGTTTGCTTGTCCCACTGCCCCTCTTTCTCGGTTTGTATGTATGAATCTATGTATTTGTATGTGTTTGACCTTCTCTTTGTCTGTTTGTCTGGGTTGGTGTTTGCTTATTCCAGTACATGTCTTTCTCGGTTTGTGTGTCTGAGTCATATGTATTTGTATGTGTTTCAAACTCATATAAGGTTGCCCCTACTAACAGGGCTAACGTCTTTGGTAGCGTGTTACAAACTGAGGCTTGGGTAAGAAATCGGTACTCAGAATTCAGTGACAACTGATTTTTATTACAAAAGAAGATAAAAAGAAAAATATTCTAATTCTGATTATGTTGAATATTTCTAAACCTCTTCTAGGTCTAAGGTCTAATGATCTACTTGTTCAATCCACCAATGTTTACCGAAAAGAAAAAGATTAAGTTAATTCTAGGCTATCGAATGTTTCTACTTAAAAGGTTACACTTGAATATCTAGTCAAGGCTTGAGTTCTGGGTTATTAAAATCCTTTAGTTCAACTATTGTTGAGCTAAGCTAAGAATAACCGTACTTGATTTTAATTCAATTTCATTAACCCAAACCAAGAGATCTCTTATTATTTCTTGAAGAGGGCTGTGTATTCCTTGGACCTTTATTAAGCTTTAACTTTAGCAGGAAAACTCTTAATTGAAAATATCTGGACATAAAGGTTTGGAAATTCTTAACTGACAATATTGTTCCCTTTTTCCCTAACCTACCTGTATAAACATTAAGGCCACCTTTGTATAAACATGCAGTACGGGTTTAACGAAATGAAAGAATGATTAAAAAGGGAACGGTGTTCCTCTCCGTATAAACGTCTGAAGATTGCACAAAACTGGGGGGGAAGTAATGTTTTGTCCGATAATTCCAATTTTCTGATATAAGGTCTTTATAAAGTCAAGCTAAGTTCCAAGAAACTCTAGGCTGAAAAGAAAGGGAAGCACAATGGCTCTCCTAGCGTTCTCTTCTTGGTTAAGGTTCCTTCCTCTTTGAACCCTCAGTTATTCAAAGCTTAAATTTCTGGGAAGAAATTTAATTTAGCTTATTCTAACCTTAATATACTATTTTGTCCAGATGGCTCAAGCCTTGTCTAAGTGGAAATACTACCGAACTATAAACCCAAAACCACCAAAAATGTTAGATTTCAGCACTAGTTGTTATTAATTTCTCCTATATACGTATTAAAGTTATTTCCAAGTGACAGAAATCTTTAGAGGTTTTCTTCTTATTTTAATTTTATCTTCAAACTTTTATCTCCAAAGGGAATTCAGACAGACAGTGGTAGTCTATCATATTTACAAAGTAAAAACACTTACTCCTTATTTGATCCAAAAAAGACTACCCTGTTTTCGTCCCTGAATCCCTATTTTAAGTTTTGTCTTATTTTGTTCTTCTTTTCTCTCATTGGCCAGAGACCAGTTTTGATGTAATCCTGATAATAAGTCTTTTGTTCAAATGGTTAGTTCCCGCTTTCTCTATTTAAAACCCTGTTTTGTCATGTGATACAAGTCGCGTAATTTTCTTGCCGTTGACCCCTGAGTTTAAAACGGTAGGTCCTGTATTTGCATTTTATGGCCCTAAATGGATCAAGGGTATTCTTATTCAAATGTAATGTTGTTTGTTTTCCTTACACAAAGAAAATTAATACTTCGTTTCCTTTATAATTACTCAAAAGTCATACTTTGCTATTTTTACAATTTAGTCAGGTTATGATGGCTTTCCCACATTCTCACAACCTCCCACACTTAAAATTCTTAGTACAGTTATTTTTTCTTAATGAAACCATAACTTTGCTAAGAATCAATTTTGTTCAATTTCTTCCTGTTCTACATTTACATGAAATCCTTGAGACTTTTGTTTCCTATAGTCTAACCATAGTTTTCTTCTAGGTTTTAAATATTATTCCTATAGAGACTAGTCCTAATAAAGATAGAAATAGATTAAAGGTATTGAGAAAAAATGTCCAATAGCTAGCAGTTTTCCTTCCTTTTTCGTCCTTTAAGGAAATGTACATTTTTCTTAGCTCAGCTATGCCAATCTGCGTCTTGTAGTTGTTCTGAAAATATATAGAGATTAAATCTTCAAATTCTTTGCTCCATTCGTTTTTCTATACCAGCTATGGAGAGGTTCCCTTTTAGGCTAATTATCGATATGTTTAAAGGTGCCATTTCTTTTGTAATCTGTCCCCTACTCATAGTGTTTATCTTTAACATCTCTGCAGTTAGAGAACATTCTTCTGGCAATTTCACTATTGAGCTGCCTTTTATATATGTGAATTTACTGTTTTTTTCTGTTTTGCATTCGAAATGTATTCTTATTTCTTCTTTGGAAGGAGATGTGATTATATACTTTTCCCTTCCAATTCTTTGGATTAAGATTTTATTTTCCTTTATAATTTTGGTTTGACACTCTTTATTAATTAACGTATTATTTTCCATATAGTTTGCTAAACTGCAGGATTTCATTTGTGTGCTTCTAATAATAAATTGGTGGTTGCACAATAGTGGTATACTCTTTAAATTACATCCTTTTTCTATATTGTCATCTTCTAAAAAATATCTCGTTTGATCTTTACTCAACCCAAAAAATTTGAAACTCGTTTTCTATTTGAAAGAAATACGAAGTGTTTGACACTGGGAACGGAATGCTGAACATTTCGAACATTCTGAACCCATCTTGTTTATTTGATATGGAGAAATCACAAATAACCAACAATTTCAATTGTTGTGTCGCCACATTGCAGCTAGGCGATATATAAAGTTCCAGCAAGCCGTAACGCCTATAATTAACCAATATTCTATAACCTATTGGTAATGAATTTTCAATTTCGAAAATTGTCCTAAGCATGTCTGCTGGATCTGTGACAATGAATGGGAAACTTTTATTTTCTGCTTGAAGAATAGAAAGGATTACTGTTTCTATTTTCTTTACTAACCTTTTTATTTGAACTGAACTTTTTTGTTACTTTCCATGTTTAACTTTTTAAGTTTTCAACTGATGTAACAAAAAGACGTTTTTATATAATTCCGATAACACTAGATAGAGTCCCTATAAGAATAATTTTTTGATGAACTTTCTTGATTGACTCTTTTTTTCTTTCTTTTTTATGCATATTTCTCGGCTGACAAATACCTCTTGGATGAGATTAGATACTCATTCATCTTCAGAACAAAACTCCTCTCAATTGTCCGTGCTAGTGACTCCTGTTTCATAGTCCTAGTCTTTCCGTGCTAGTGACCTTCATAGTCCTAGTCTTGTCCGTGCTAGTGACTCCTGTTTCATAGTCCTAGTCTTTCCGTGATAGTGACCTTCATAGTCCTAGTCTTGTCCGTGCTAGTGACTCCTGTTTCTGTTCCCACTAGCCTGTTTCTGTTCCAACTAGCCTGTTTCTGTTCCAACTAGCCTGTTTCTGTTCCCACTAGCCTGTTTCTGTTCCCACTAGCCTGTTTCTGTTCCCACTAGCCTGTTTCAGTTCCCAATAGCCTGTTTCTATTCCGACTAGCCTGTTTCTGTTCCCACTAGCCTGTTTCTGTTCCCACTAGCCTGTTTCACCACAGCGGATACAAGTTGGAGGTTTTTCACATTCCGATTGTCTATGTGGACCCCCGCAAGTCCAGCATTTTATGCGAGCAATTTTTCTTTTACTAAATTTATACCTGGAATAATTATCCCTAGTTGGTCCTGACATATCTTTCTTTCCATAGTTCAAACATTTCTTTGGGTTATTTCTATAATTTCCTACGTTTTGAAATTCTACTCTGGAGTTATCTCTTTGTTCTCCAGGGGAAGTCTTGTCTCCTGAGTCAACCATCGTTGCTCCCAAAGACATGTCTGAGGAGTCCCTATACATTAAATCAATCAATTCAAATCTCTTTGTCAGCGCTAATAATTCATCTTTCCCTAAACTCCTTTGTATTTGTTTAAGGGTGGAAATCCATGAATGGATTTCATTTGGATATGTCAGTAACGAGATGGGAGGCGCTTGCTCCAAAAATAGGCTTTGAAGCCTACTTGTGACTGTGGCATCTCTATATTGCCCTTCTAGAGCATTTATTCTAGACTCTGCGTCTTGTAGTGCAATTTCTAACTCTTTGATTTTGTTTTCATTTGAACTCATGGTGGTTCTATCTTTATAAACCCTTAATGTGGGAAACGTTTTGAACCTTTAAATTGTTTTCAAACTACTAAAATGAGCTAGTTTATAAATTGCATAAGAATTAGATCAAGATCTCGGTTTAAATTAACCCTCAAGGCTAATAGCATGCTTACTCTTTTGAAGATGATTTAACTATGACACTAGTGTTAAAAAGGATTTAAGCAAGCTACAGATGATACGGACACTAGAACTTGTAGCAAAGAGAAACAAAAGAAGAAGAAGAAAGAATCTTAGGAAGATAAAAGGCTGTCTGAGTTTCCCTTTAAGGTCAAAATTTTCTTTAATGAACACTTTTTCAAACTTTTCTGTCTTGGATAGGTTTGGAAACTGAACACACACTTTCTTGTGAGGAACAGAGGACTAAATTTTACTAAATTTTTTAAATTTAATTAATCCTCCCCACTTAAACGAAAGTTGCACCGAACTTGAGTACCGCTGCGACCAGATGTAAGGTTGCCCCTACTAACAGGGCTAATATCTTTGGTAGCGTGTTACAAACTGAGGCTTGGGTAAGAAATCGGTACTCAGTATTCAGTGACAACTGATTTTTATTACAAAAGAAGATAAAAAGAAAAATATTCTAATTTTGATTATGTTGAATACTTCTAAACATCTTCTAGGTCTAAGGTCTAATGATCTACTTGTTCAATCCACCAATGTTTACCAAAAAGAAAAAGATTAAGTTATTTCTAGGCTATCGAATGTTTCTACTTAAAGGAGTTACACTTGAATAGCTAGTCAAGGCTTGAGTTCTGGGTTATTAAAATCCTTTAGTTCAAACTATTGTTGAGCTAATCTAAGAATAACCGTACTTGATTTTATTTCAATTTTCATTAATCCAAACCAAGAGATCTTCTTATTATTTCTTGAAAAGGGCTGTGTATTCCTTGAACCTTTAGTAAGCTTTAACTTTAGCAGGGAAAACTCTTAATTAAAAATATCTGGACATAAAGGTTTGAAAATTCTTAAACTGACAATATTTTTCCCTTTTTCCCTAATCTACCTGTATAAACATTAAGACCACCTTTGTATAACCATGCAGTACGGGTTTAACGAAATGAAAGAATGATTAAAAAGGGAACTGTGTTCCTCTCCGTATAAACGCCTGAAGATTGCACAAAAGGCGGGGGAAGTAATGTTTTGTCCGATAATTCCAATTTTCGGATATAAGGTCTTTATAAAGTCAAGCTAAGTTCCAAGAAACTCTAGGCTGAAAAAAAAGGGAAGCACAATGGCTCTCCTAGCGTTCTCTTCTTGGTTAAGGTTCCTTCCCTCTTTGAACCCTCAGTTATTCAAAGCAATAATAAGTCTTTTGTTCAAAAGGTTAGTTTCCGCTTTCTCTATTTAAAACCCTGTTTTGTCATGTGATACAAATCGCGTAATTTTCTTTTCGTTGACCCCTGGTTTAAAATAGTGGTCCTGCATTTGCATTTTATGGCCCTAAATGGATCAAGGGTATTCTTATTCAAATGTAATGTTGTTTGTTTTCCTTACACAAAGAAAATTAATCATTCGTTACCTTTATAATTACTCAAAAGTCATACTTTGCTATTTTTACAATTTAGTCAGGTGAGGATGGCTTTCCCACATTCTCACACTCACTTTGTCTGTTTGTCTGGGTTGGTGTTTGTAAGTCCCAGTGTTTGTCTTTGTTGGTTTGTATGTCTGAAGTGTCTGTCTTTCTCGGTTTGTATGTGTGAATCTATGTATTTGTATATGTCTCTCACTCTTTTTGCTTGTGTGTCTGGGCGGGTGTTTGCTTATTCCAGTGCAAGTGTTTCTCGGTTTGTGTGTCTGAATCTATGTATATGTATGTGTTTCACACTCTCTTTGGCTGTTTGTGTGTCTGGGTTTGTGTTTGCTTATCCCAGTGCCTGTCTTACTCGGTTTGTATGTCTGAATCTATGTATTTGTATGTGTTTCTCACTCCTTTTGCTCGTGTGTTTGGTTGGTGTTTGCTTATCTCCGTGCCTGTCTTTCTCGGTTTGTATGTCTGAATCTCTGTATCTGTATGTGTCTCTCACTCCTTTTGCTTCTGTGTTTGGACTGGTGTTTACTTGTCCAACTGCCTGTCTTTCTCTGTTTGTATGTCTGAATCTATGTATTTGTATGTGTCTGACATTTTCTTTTTCTGTTTGTCTGGGTTGGTGTTTGCAAGTCTCAGTGTTTGTCTTTTTGGTTTGTATGTCTGAAGTGTCTGTCTTTCTCGGTTTGTATGTGTGAATCTATGTATTTGTATGTGTCTCTTATTCTTTTTGCTTGTGTGTCTGGGCGGGTGTTTGCTTATTCCAGTGAAGGTCTTTCTCGGTTTGTGTCTGAATCTATGTATTTTGAATGTGTCTCTCACTCTTTTTATTGTGTGTCTGGGCGGGTGTTTGCTTATTCCAGTGCATGTCTTTCTCGATTTGTGTTTCTGAATCTATGTATTTTTATGTGTTTCAAACTCACTTTGTCTGTTTGTCTGGGTTGGTGTTTGCAAGTCTCAGTGTTTGTCTTTTTTGGTTTGTATGTCTGAAGTGTCTGTCTTTCTCGGTTTGTATGTGTGAATCTATGTATTTGTATATGTCTCTCACTCTTTTTGCTTGTGTGTCAGGGCGGGTGTTTGCTTATTCCAGTGCATGTATTTCTCGGTTTGTGTGTCTGAATCTACATATTTGTATGTGTTACATATTTGTATGTGTTTCTCTGTCTGTGTGTGTCTGGGTAGGTGTTTGCATATCCCAGTGCATGTCTTTCTTTGTTTGTATTTTTCTTTGTTGATTTGTATGTCTGAAGTGTCTGTCTTTCTCGGTTTGTATGTGTGAATCTATGTGTTTGTTTGTTTCTCTTACTCTTTTTGTATGTCTGAATCTATATATTTGTATGTGTTTCACACTCACTTTGTCTGTTTGTCTGGGTTGGTGTTTGCAAGTCCCAGTTGGTTTGTATGTCTGAAGTGTCTGTCTTTCTCTGTTTGTATGTGTGAATCTATTTATTTGTATATGTCTCTCACTCTTTTTGCTTGTGTGTCTGGGCGGGTGTTTGCTTATTCCAGTGTATGTCTTTCTCGGTTTGTGTGTCTGAATCTATGTATTTGTATATGTTTCACACTCACTTTGTCTGTTTGTCTGGGTTGGTGTTTGCAAGTCCCAGCGTTTGTCTTTGTTGGTTTGTACGTCTGATGTGTCTGTCTTTCTCGGTTTGTATGTGTGAGTCTATGTATTTGTATTTGTCTCTCACTCTTTTTACTTGTGTGTCTGGGCAGGTGTTTGTTTATTCCAGTGCATGTCTTTCTCGGTTTGTGTGTCTGAATCTATGTATTTGTATGTGTTTCACACTCACTTTGTCTGTTTGTCTGGGTTGGTGTTTGCAAGTCCCAGTTGGTTTGTATGTCTGAAGTGTCTGTCTTTTTCTGTTTGTATGTGTGAATCTGTTTATTTGTATATGTCTCTCACTCTTTTTGCTTGTGTGTCTGGGCGGGTGTTTGCTTATTCCAGTGCATGTCTCTCGGTTTGTGTGTCTCAATATACGTATTTGTATGTGTTTCACACTCTCTTTGCCTGTGTTTGTGTCTGGGTTTGTGTTTGCTTATCCCAGTGCCTGTCTTACTCGGTTTGTATGTGTGAATCTATGTATTTGTATGTCTCTCTCACTATTTTCGCTTGTGTGTCTGGACGGGTGTTTGCTTATTCCAGCGCATATCTTTCTCGGTTTTTGTGTCTGAACCTATGTATTTGTATGTGTCTCTCACTCTCTCTGTCTGTGTGTGTTTGGGTAGGTGTTTGCATATCCCAGTGCCTCTCTCTCTCTCGGTTTGTATGTCTTAATCTATGTACTGAATGGGAGGCCAAGTAGCCCCACCATTTTTGTACCTCTTATTGTATTTACCTGTTTTTGCTATGTCAATTTGTTGCGCCAGTAAGAAGAATGTCAAACTTGACCGGCCTGTTGCATGAAATTAAATTAACTGAAAGTAAAGAGCAACAATAAAACTTAAAACGAACAGAAATTATTCCGTATATGAAAGGGGCTGTCCCCTCCTCAACTCCTCGCTCTTTACGCTAAAAACATTGGGGGGATGGGAAGGCCCTTCTGCGTCTCAAGCGCGCAAAAAAGTATAAACAAAATGGGGGGGGGGCAAAAAGTTGTGTGGAGGGGGCCCTTGGGGGTTGGGATTGGGGACCTTACAACACCGTTCAATGGATCTTGTGTATTATAACAACCACAGAGTTTCACCCCAAATCATCCTCTAAAATGTCTCAAACTTTTTCGCCCAAATGATTCCTAAAATATTGATTAATTTGTTTCGCCGAAATAATCCCCTAAACGTAATTTCTGAATGTTCCTTTATTTTGGCATCCCTGCGATGTCACATTTAAAATTCCCAGGAAACCATTTCCCGCGTTAAATATGTTCAATCTGTCTTGATCTCGTTTGAATTTCTGAAAATATATCTAAGGTGTTCCTAGTTACACTATTAAGGCTTCGAAGGAATATTAATTTATCTCTGACACTAAAAACTAGGGAAGCCATATTGTTTCTTAATCCCCTCATGATACATTAGAATTCCCCGTCCGATTTCCATCATTGTTGATTATGTAAATCAATTTCCTAGAAATATGGACTTCTGTCTGTATTCAAGAAACATTAAATAATTTGACCAACAAACAGAACTATGGCTGAATTGCGATGTAATAAAAACCTTAAGTAAGTCCATTGACCTAGAAAGAGACACGTCTTACTGTGCCCCGTTAGACTCGATTACCCAGCAATTGTTGTTGTACTTCTGTCTTCATCCAAGAAACAACAAACAAATTGACCAACACTCATAACCATCAAACATCATCAACCCAACAGAACAGAACAGAAACAACATAACATAACCATCAAACCATGTTGGTCAACAAACAGAACTGAAACAACATCAAATAACCATCAAACCATGAAAAAAACATCAAACCAACCATCAACAAACAGAACTATGAAACAACATCAAATCATATAACCATGAATAACCATCAAACAACGAAACCATCAACAAACAGAACCATGAATAAATTAGGTTCATGTAGGAGTAATACCTGGCTCCCTACTAAAAGAAAAAGAGGACAAGTCAGTGCTACCCATACAAAAAAGTGATTTTCCTTGTTGTTCAGACCAGGGGACTGTAATTTTTCAGTATAGGGTTTTTGGCCAAGATTATTGCAATGGTGTACTTTTTGTCTCGATACGACGCCAATTTTAGGTATTTCCGGCTATTTTTCAAAATTCCATAAGTTTGTTCTCAAAATAACATTTTACTATTTAGACTAATTTAGATAACATTAACCATTCCTAAGCCAGCTAGAAATGGCAAAAGTTTCTAACTTGCCACTTTTATTAAGGCATTTTGCTTAATTTTTGGTAACTATAGGCCGTGGCTTGCCCTTTACTTGGTTGCAGCTACCACTGCAACCATAACGTTAGTGGTAGTACACAGCGCCTTATATAAATATCTCTTTCGGTCCATGCCAATCGCACATCCAACAACACATTCTTTACTGATATTTACCGCAGTAAAGTGGCTGTAGTATTCCCCTTCAAATTCAATGGATAGAAGTTCAAGTCACTTTGCGGTAACAAAGCGCTTCTTACAAAAATTGCAAATCTCACAGTTGGCTTGGCATATTTTTGTTTCTACTCCGTACCAAATTCTGCTATTCCCCTTTGTGTTTTAACCTTCAATGACATCAATCCCAGATTCAGACCCAAAATTTTGCTCGAAAAAAAAACAGAAACAATATAACGGAAGGAAATCAACACGACTTCTTTTCGTCCAAATGGTTAGTTCTGGGTTTTGACCCTGGCGAATCAGGTGCCATTGCTCTTCCTACATAACGTAAAGCACTGTCCGTTCGGAGCCGGAAACTTGACAGTGATTTTAGAAAATTTGCTATTTAACCCTTCGCTGGAGAATTTATCAAGGTCAACCAAAACTTTATCGCCGTCATCACACACCATCCCAGAAACGAAAATAAATACGAGATTTAAAGAAAAAGGGTTTTAAAAAAAAATCAGATGTTGATTATTATACGTTCTATAAAAAAAGAATCGATAATAATACCAGGTCCAAAAAATTACGTAAATTGCTTCAAGTAGACTCTTTCTCATTCTGCATAGGGATCCTATTTCCAGAAACGGTATAAATGAGAATAAAATACAGCAAAACATTTCAACTACTTCATGTCTATCAGCATGCGGAGCTCCACTAGTCTGTCATCATGTGGAGTTCCATATACCCTATGCAGAGCTCAACGAGTCTGTCATCATGTGGAGCTCCATATACCTTTTTCAGAGCTCCACGAGTCTACCATCATATGGAGCTGGTGGCAGACTTTCTCTTTCCACTACTTAGGAATTTGCCCATAAACTGCTTTATTTTATTCCTAATTGTTTATTTAGCTTTTAAAATGTTCAGTTTTCTCGACATCTATGCTTTTGATATACTTTTTGTAATTCTTCTGTACAACTGGTTTTTTTTCCCGACAAGGTTAATTCAGGGAGGGCACACGCTGTTACTAGGTTATTTTACCTTCTCCCCACTATATTTTTCGAAAAGGCCTTTTTGGCATTTTCATTTAAAGACGCCTTTTTTGGTATTTTCATTGAAAAAATGCCACTTTCCCTTTCAGTAAGTTTTTGTCACTGGAAAATGGTCTCGGATTATTGGAAAGCGACGTCATGCGATAACCTTCATCCAATCAAAGACCATTTCACGCTACCTTTGGTTCAAATTTAAAAAAGATTGTACACCTTTTAATACCCACCCCAACGACGCTAATTGACGGAGAGCACACGCTCCTCCTAGATTATATTGCCCCTCCCCTATATTTTTAGAAAAGATCTTTTTTTGGCATTTTCATTGAAACACGCCTTTTTTGGTCTTTTCAACGTCAACGACCTTTTTTGGTCTTTAGTTAAAAAAATACACCCCCCCCCTAATTTTCCTGATTCGGCGCCATTATTTCTTTTATGAATAAACAGCTAGAGAATAATATAATCATGGTTACGCCTAGAATACTTAGCACTTACCTATAAGCACTAGTTTGATGTATGACACTAGGCACTGAAGCGGGTATGCCAACAATAGATGATCTGATATCGTAACTGTTTTGCGTGTTATAACCTGTGTCATCAAGTCCTGTAGTCATTCGCGCTCCAGGTTGGGATATCGCTCTGGCTGTAGGTCCACCAAAAGCACGACCTTCTAAGGTTGACGGTTGGCTTACGGCAGTCGGGATTGTAGTGGATACACCTAAGGAGACATGTTATATTAGCGTGCTTCTTTTTTATATAATTATGTTGTTTATATTTTATTCTGCCTTCTCGAACGTCCATGCACACAATTTTAAAGTATTCCGTGATTCCCTACATTCTTCAGTGTTGACATAATTCAGCCTTTAGTGATACAGTCGACTCTCGCTAACTCGAAATTCACGGGACTACAATTTTTCTTCGGGTTACGTATAGTTCGACTTAAGCACACAGTGCATAACAGGCCGTTCTGCAAAAAATTAAACTTATAAAGGTAACCAGTTCTAGAGGTAAGTCAAATGAAAATTCGAGTTAGAGAAGTAGAAAATCGCAAAATTCTTTCTCTACAACCACTACAAAGTTAAGAATAATTTTATTATTGTATTGTAAGCTTGACATATCAAGAATTGACTTTCAAATGCCATGGTTTTTTCTTCGACTCAGACAAGTTTTTGCAAGGGGATTGAAAATAATTCGTGATGTCAAGGATTTCGAGTAATCTAGAGCTGACCATATTTTTAATACAGAACTCCCCCTTCTAAACGCGCAAAAGAACCCAAAAATGTTATCTTTAAGTGCAAAAATTCATAGGAACTAAAGGATTGTTAGCCAGAAAATTACGTGTTATAGCATTGCAGGCTTTTCATGTATGTACAAAATCATAACTGTTCCTAGGCAGGGGATTCAAACATTAAAAGGGGATCTTATGGGATAATATGTTTCAATTTGTAATGTTTAGATATATCAGTGTTATAGTTTTACTAAAGTTTCAGAAGGCTATATATAGATTATAAAATAAAGGAACGAGATATTTAAATTTTAGCAGTATGTTTTGATAGGAGTGTGGGGGGGGGGAGATATGACGAACAAAACTGTATGAAATGACTAAATTTAAATATATAAATACTTATTTATGTAATATTTGCTTAAGTCATTTTCCCCTTGATGGTTGCATAGAAACACTTCTTAATCCTAAAAATGCACTAAATACTAAAATGTCCGAACATACGAGGATAAAATATGCACGTTTGGAAAAAAATTTGTTAAAATTGCTTTTAAAAAATTGCTGTAGTACTCAAAACTAAAAGATTGCATATAACGTTTCTTGTATAATTATTTTATTAGTGAACGTAAATAAAATAAAATAAATCTACGAATTAATTCTTATTTTTCTGGTAGAAAAATTGTGAAAGCTTAAAGTTAAAAGCAGCAGAGTTTTTTCGTGCTAAAGCTTTATATCTAAGAAAGTCACAGATTCTGGATGCAGCAGTAGCCACTACCTAGCAAGGAACGAACCACGGCCCATAGTAACCAAAAATTCAAAATAACATAAAGAAAGAAAAACGAGCAAAAATGGGGTTTTTATAGGCCAAATGAAAATACTGAAAAAAAACAAGAAAGTGAATATTTCGAGAGGACAAACGCCTCTCTTCTTCAGTGCGAAACGAAATAATGTATCCAAGGAAAGTGCCGAAGAAAAAAAACAACAAAAACAAACGCGCAAAGTCAATGTGAAAAGAACCAAAAAACCAAAGAAAAAACCAAAAACTTAAAATTCAATAAAAACCAAAAATTATTGCTGAGGTTAGAGGACAATCTATTGAAACTTTGTTTGATTCGCCTTCTCTTAATAAAATTTAAAAAACTTTAGTAAAAATTAACACTTGGTCTTACACGCACTGCATAAAGATCATTCCAGGATTATTACGAAAGCCGATCAAGGCAATACTGTTGTTGTATTACATGCAGATGATTACGACAAAAAAGTCAGAGAAATTTTAAATGATTCTAACACATATAAACAATTAGCTACCGATCCCACAGAAAAATTTGTCCAGGAAGTCCGAAAAGAGCTTTCTTATCTAAAAGGAAAAGATGAAATTACAGATCAATTGTACAAAAGGTTTTACTCACGCGGGTGGCCATTCCCCTCGCTTTTATGGTGTTCCTAAAGTTCATAAGCCCGGCAATCCACTTCGACCCACTGTTTCTTCTTTTAATTCTCCTACAACAAAAATAGGGAAATTCTTATCAGTTGTATTTCGTCCACTAATTCAGGCTCAAAAATCCTATATTAAAAATTCTGCTGATTTTGTTTCCAAGGTAAAGCAAGTTTTGGTTAAACCAAATACAAGAATTGGCAGTTTTGATGCATATTCAATGTATACCAATTGTGATCCTCAAAAGGCCGAACTGATTTTGGAGCATAAACTTAATTCTAACCCATCTATATCAGAAAAATCTACTTTTTCGAATCGGAGACTTCTTTCACTTACAGCCCTTTGTAACAGAACTTCTTTTTACTTCCATTATAGAGGCATTTTTTATAGACAGAAATATGGGCTTTCCATGGGTCCCACCCTTTCTCCAATACAGGCTGACATCTTCATGGAAGACCTTGAAGAAAGGGCTATTTTGCAAAGTTTTTGTAAACCTGAATTTTCGGTTCGTTTTAAAGATGATATTTTTTATTTGTGGGAGCATGGTGACGAGTCTCTGGGTTCTTTTCTTCATTTGCTCAACTCCTCGGATCGAAAACTTAAATTTACTCAGGAATGAGAGATAGAGAGGCGTCTTCCTTTCTTAGAAATTATTTGAAAAAAACTACGTTTTCTAAAGAGTTAAAGAGGCTGAGTTACAAGGTCGAACCTTAAAACGTACAGGGATTAGGAGGCACAGTTGGGGGGCTGCCGCCCCCCAAACCCCCGCTTTCGCAGCCTTTAAATAAAAAAAAAAGTTTTTTAAACTGAAAGTAAGGAGCGACATTAAATCTTAAAACGAACAGAAATTATTCCGTATATGAAAGAGGCTGTGCCCTCCTCAACGCCTCGCTCTTTACGCTAAAGTTTGACTTTCTCACAACTCTTTTTTAAACAATAAAAACTTTAGCGTAAAGAGCGAGGCGTTGAGGAGGGCACAGCCTCTTTCATATACGGAATAATTTCTGTTCGTTTTAAGATTTAATGTCGCTCCTTACTTTCAGTTTAAAAAACTTTTTTTTATTTAAAGGCTGCGAAAGCGGGGGGTTTGGGGGGCGGCAGCCCCCCAACTGTGCCTCCTAATCCCTGTACGTTTTAAGGTTCGACCTTGTAACTCAGCCTCTTTAACTCTTTAGAAAACGTAGTTTTTTTCAAATAATACACATAAACAGGTTAGACATGCTTTGTTATGAAAATTGACGCGCAGATATTTTCATAACAAAGCATGTCTAACCTGTTTATCTGTATTATTTGAAAAAAACTAAGGTTTTTCGTAAATGTAAATTCGGGGGATAATTTTTTCGGTCTGAAAATATCAAAAGGCCCTAACAGGTCGAATTCTGCTTCGAATGAGTCCTCATTCAACCGGATCCGTTGCCAACTGTGGCCTGTAGGCGTGGCTAAGAAAAAAAAAGAAATGAATTTTAAGTGGCTATATTTGGTTTTTTGAAAACAGGGAAGGAGTGATCGGATTGAGCTGAAATTTCGAGGATAAGCTCCCAGGCCCTAGGAAAGCTTAACCTCTAAATTTCACCCCAATCTGACAACGTTAAAGGGGGGCTGTGGTGGGAGGGTCCAAACTTCCGGCCCAGTTTACCCCATGAAGATAAAGTCGGAGGAGGATGAAATTTTGCAAGTTTCTTAGTTTGAGCTTGGGCTACAAAATGCGATTACCGCCGTCTCTCTGCGACCTCTAGGACCTAAAATCGCTTAACATTGTGGTGGGTCGCCTCTTTATAGAGGCACAAGTGTGCCTCCTTGATGTTCTGGTGCACCGAAATGATACTTGTTTCGAGTTTGGTGTCCACGTTACTTAAATTATTCCTCTAATCATTCTCCTGCTGTGAAAAGAGGAGTTGTCACTTCTCTAGTCGATAGAGCATTGAAAGTTTGTTCAACACGCTTCTTGGATTTAGAGCTCAACCACCTTAGAGATATTTTATTTGGGAATGGTTATCCAATTAGTTTAATAAATTCTGTAATTGCAAAACGCATTAAAAAAAAATTATCAGATAGTTACACAGAAAACACAAATCAAAGGGAAAATTCAGTTTATCTTGGTCTCCCATACGTTAAAGGGGTTTCAGACCACATTTCAAAAATCTAAGAAAAAATAACATTTACGCTTATTATAGACCCAGAAAAACTATCAGGTCCCAAATTTATCAAGATAAAGACCATATCCCGATAGGTGAAAACTTCGGTGTCTACAGAATTCCTTGTTCGTGTGGTCTTTAGTATATCAGAAGAACTGATCACCAACTTACGGATAGATTAACTCAGCACTCTAGTTCAATTAATAATACACTTAAAAAGCGGAAAAAAATAGAAAATCTTGACTCTGCCCTTGCAGAGCACATTTTTGAAAAACCAGACCATACTATTTTGTTTAATCAAGCTAGCCTAATATTTCGCATGACAAAGGTATTGTCCAGCACTACAGAGAAGCTGTTGAAATTTATAAATACCAACATTTAGGTCTAGCTTTAAACAGAGATTAAATAAAAAAAAACAAGTTTTTTAAACTGAAAGTAAGGAGTGACATTAAAACTTAAAACGAACAGAAATTATTCCGTATATGAAAGGGGCTGTCCCCTCCTCAACGCCTCGCTCTTTACGCTAAAGTTTTTTATTGTTTTAAAAAATAAAGTTGTGAGACAGAGTCAAACTTTAGCGTAAAGAGCGAGGGGTTGAGGAGGGGACAGCCCCTTTCATATACGGAATAATTTCTGTTCGTTTTAAGTTTTAATGTCACTCCTTACTTTCAGTTTAAAAAACTTGTTTTTTTTATTTAATTTCTGATCGTTTTTTAGTTAATGCAGCTTTTATTTGCATAAAAATTTTACTTTTCTTTTGCTAAATGGATGTCTTTACAAATTACCTTACGTAACTAACTTCTATATTCGTATATTTTTCTTCTGGCAAAAAATACAAAGTTGCAGATTTTTGCAGATATGAGCTTGAAACCTATGTAATAGGGTTTTCTGATACGCTGAATCTGACGGTGTGATTTTCATTAAAATTCTTTCACTTGTAGGGGATGTTTCCCCCCTCTTTAAAAAATCGAGTAAATTTTCTCAGGCTCGTAGCCTTTGATGAGTAATACTAAACTTAATAAAATTTATATATTTAGGATCAGCATTATAAACACATTCTTTTTATACATTTATTGACATCAAAATTTCGTTTTTAAAAGTTTCGATTACTATTGAGCCGTATCGCTTGTTTTTTTATTGTTTTTTTTTTATTATGTATATGTTATTACTTATATGAAGGGGTTCTCCCCTTAGTCAATACCACGCTCTTTACGTTAAAAGTTAAAAAAAAATTTGATTCACAAACCCCTGAATCACAAAGGCCGTTTAATTAGAATAGATAGCTCTTTTGAAAGCACTAAAAAAAAAACTGTAGCGTAAAGAGCGAGGTATTGACTTGGGGGAGAACCCCCTCACATACGTTATAATTTCTGTTCGTTTTAAGTTCTAATATTCCTTCTTACATTTCAGTTGAAAAAACTTGTTTTTTTTTATTTAACTTCTGATCGTTTCTTAAATAATGCTTGGAAATCCGGCGCCCCCTTCATAGAAATGTCCCTTACCCAAAGAAACATCCTCCACGGAAATATTCTCCAGAGTAATCCCCTCCTCTAGCCCCCCCCCCCCTCCAGAAAAAATCCTTCCTGAAAATGGTTGTATACTTCCCAATAACCAATAAATAATGCTGGCAAGTCCGGCGCCCCCTTCATGGCAATTTCCCTTCCCCCATGAAAACTTCCTTCATGGAAAGATCCTTCCATATAGCCCCCGACCCTCTCCTTCCCCCACCTACCAGAAAAAATCTCCTCTGAAAAAGTCTGTATACTTCCCAATAACCAATACTATATGTTAACATTGAGTAAAGTTCATAACTTTCAGCCCTCCCCCTGGGGGCTTCAAGGGATTAAGTCATCCTAAAAGACATATTTATCATATTTTCGACCATGCTGAACAAAATGGCTATCTCAAAATTTTGATCGGGTGACTTTGGGAAAAAAATGAGCGTGGGAGGGGGCCTAGTTGCCCTCCATTTTTTTGGTCACTTAAAAAGGGCACTAGAACTTTTAATTTCCGTTCCAATGAGCCCTCCCACGATATTCTAGGACCACTGGGTCGATACGATCACCCCTGGGGAAAAAAAAAAACAAAAAAAAAACAAACAAACAAACAAATAAACACGCATCCGTGATCTTTCTTCTGGCAAAAAATGGAAAATTCCACATTTTTGTAGATAGGAGCTTGAAACCTCTACAGTAGGGTTCTCTGATACGCTGAATATGATGGTGTGATTTTCATTAAGGTTCTATAACTTTTAGGGGGTCTTTCCCCCTTTTTTCGAAAATCAGCCAAATATTCTCAGGCGCGTAACTTTTGATGGGTAGCACTAAACTTGATGAAAGTTATATATTTGAAATCAGCATTGAAATCTGATTCTTTTGATATATCTATTGCTATCAAAAACCCGTTTTCTAGAGTTTTGGTTACCATTGAGCCGGGTCGCTCCTTACTTACAGTTCGTTACCACGAACTGTTTGATTCCGGTGATTTAAGAATAAACGAGTCATATTTCGGTTTTCTCAAAAGAGAAGCCGAAACTTCAGTAATCTCTGAAATAAACCTTGAACCCCTTTCCCAGTCATATAATCAAACACGTGAACAACCCCTTAGGTCTCAAAGGGTGTCTGCAAGAAATGCATTAATTAAAATCCGAAATCAGATGACATAGTTCTCCAATTTATTTAATTGCTGGTTAGTTTTGTTTTTGAGTGAATGAATTGTTTTCTTTTCTTTCTCAGTTGTTCGCTAGTATCCGTCGATGGCAGTTCATAATTTTTTGGATTTTGTGCAAATCGCGGATATTGGTTAATTACTCGCTTTTATGGTTGTTAGGTATTTGTTTTTAATTCTTATAATTTTTGGCTTTTATTGAATTTTATTAATCTTTTACGTTTTTGTTTTTTTCTTTGGTTTTTTGGTTCTTTTCACATTGACTTTCCACGTTTGTTTTTTGTTATTTTTTTCTTCGGCACTTTCCTTGGATACATTATTTCGTTTCGTGCTGAAGAAGAGAGACGTTTGTCCTCTCGAAATATTCGCTTTGTTGTGTTTTTTTCAGTATTTTCATTTGGCCTATGAAAACCCCATTTTTGCTCGTTTTTCTTTCTTCGTGTGAGTTCAAAACTTCACAAGTCTCTGGCTGGAAACTCGTCTTCTTCGTTATTCATCAAGGGAAGTAGAAATCTGATAGAAACGAAATGGCTGTGGCGTTTCAGAACCCTTGCATAATATTTGAAGTATATATTAGCTATGTATTCTTAACATAAATAATTATCAAAATTAGTAGTTTTTTTTATCGAGCATTACTGCACACAAAAGTTCAAATACCGTATCACAAAATTCGTCAGCTATCTGGGTAAAAACTTTGAATATAACTTTGAACTTAGAAGCTTAATTTTTTCCAAATGCCCTTTGCCTATATCGGTTTTGTCACCTTTAAAATAGTTGAATTGGGCGACTTTGATATTGATTGTTTTTTTTTTGCTCTTTTGGGTTCCTAAAAAGCCTTACTTGTATTAAAATCTTGTTTTTAATAACAATTAAAAAAAGCATTTTAAAGTTTTTCTTTACTTCTTTATAGAATATTTGTCATGTAGGCTAAGGCTGAACTGCTGTATTTTTTATTACTTTTGGTTGCTCTTTTGGATATAATTCATTTTTCTTCAGAGGATTCATTCCAGATAATAAATTCATAAATACCTAATATCAGCTCAATTATAAACTGCATCTAAAAGGAGTAAATTTATCAAATTGAAAAATACATGATGAACACTTCACACGAGAACACTTCAATTACAATGAAACAAAAAACACTTAATGGTTTATTCGGTATGAAGTGCCAGCTATTTTCTTAGATAAAAAATGAAAAGGTCATCCGTTTTAAATGTAATTAAATGAAATAACATGCAGAGTGAAATAGATCCAGGAAGATGTTGAGACTTTCTTTCTAGTTCGTCACTTTTAATCCAAGCAAAATGTTAGGAGACTTAGTCAGTTATTGAATTTAAGCTTTGATTGCCAAATGCTCGGAAAAATTACCAAATTTAAGAAAATCGCAACAATAAGTCACCTGTGGTCAAAATACTCAAAGACTCCTCTTTGATCCCCACCGTAGTTATCACCTTTGACCCCCGTAGTTAGGGGTATTAAGCCTTTTTTGCTTTTCTTCAAAGTTTCGGAAAAAGTGTTATAATATTCCAAATGTTACATTTGTTATATTTGTGCATATTTTTGGTCATGATTTGTGGGGTGATCGATTTTTTTAAACTACTATAGATACGTAAGAACGTTGCAACATCTAGTACCCTGAGGTCATAAGATTGTCAAAGACTCCTCCTTGAACCTCTCAAATTGAAAGCTTTTATTATGACCTGGCCTTTTAATGTAACTTGGGCACTGGAACCAAGGGCGCCATTGTCACTCGAGCGCAACGTTAGGTGGGGATGTCGATATCGCTTTCGTCACACCAATTCGTTTTGGTGTGAATCTGGTACTTATGAATGAATATTTTCAAAGTAAACTCGTTTCAACAATAAGAAGAAAAAAACGGGTTGGATGCATGTATCCCTTACCCTTTGGACTATAAAACTATATAAGTGCTGTATCAAGTATAACTCACGAAAATCTTGTTAATTTTTGTCAACTTTTCAACTTTTTGGCATCCCTGCTCTCAAAAAAAAGAAAAAATCAAGGTACTATCTCTTAAATATAATAACTCCCTATGCCCCCCTCTGGATACCACCTTGATAGGATGCTGCCTCTGCTTTGATTTAAAAAAAAATCAACTTTTTGGCATCCCTACTTTCAATAAAAAAGATTCAAGATATCATCATTAAAATATAATACCTCCCTACCCCCCCCCCCTCTCTGGATACCACCTTGATAGGATACCGTCTCAGCTTTACATTAAAAAAATAATTTACTTAATAATTAACTAGGTCACTATATGGTTCAAACAAACACGCAAAATAACGTTAAACAGCTTAGTGTTCCTTGAAAAAAATAAATTGAGGGTATGAGTAAAGGGGTACAAAGACAGCAACAAAAATGTTAAAATTATTCAGATATACCTCAAATTATTGAAAAACTAAGTCATAGATTCGCCGTGGCATTCAATAAGATCCAAAGAATCTAATTAAAAGGGAGCACACACAAAAGCCAAATTAGGCCAGTAGCCTAAGAGAAATCGCAAAATACCCAAGACAATGAACAAGTCTCAATGGGGGGCCCTGGGTCTATCAAAATATTTTAATGGTTTCCCAGGGAATTTGATATCATTTTTTTCTGTCTCCACTTTAAATGAAAAAAATAATTATCTTTTTGGCATCCCTGCTTTCAATAAAAATAATGAGGTATTATCATTTTAAAATGATAGCCCCCTATCCCCCCCCTATAGGCAATAATTTACAAATTTTTTATGAATCATATTTTTTGGGGTAACTTCCGTTTCAATCTTTAATTCCCCAACCTTGTACATAGCTTAGTCTATAGCTAAATTTTGCCTCAATAGAAGGTTGTTTTTTTTTTAAGGGGGGGGGCAAATTTTTTCAGAAAGAAGATTGAATTTCTTTTGATCTATCAGGCGTGCAACAATTGTGTATTAAACGTTAAGAAAATCTTATCTAAAAACAGCAAAAGAAAAAAAAATCTGCAAACTTACAATTCATCTATAGAAACAATTTGTCGGCTATCAATTTCAAAATCCAACTGAAGGCTGAAGCTGTATAATAGTGAATGCGTTCTATAATTCTATTCAACTTGAAAATAAAATTTTTGACTACGAAGGATGTAAGAAATAGCAATTGGGAAACTGCATTCGAAATGATTTAAACTCATTTCATAAAGACGATACTTTTTTGTCAACATATGAAGAACTGTGTATATTGCAATTGCATCTGTCTGGTTTTTATGCAAAGTAACAAAAGAGACGAAACTTAACGAACAAGAGAGTAGTGAAGAATTATGGTATTGAAAGTAATATTTGGCAGGGAAAGTCACTGGTGATAAATCGCTAGGGGTGGCACCGTGCTTGCGTGATTTTCCGGGATTCGGGGAACCAAATTTTTGTTCGGGGTAACGCATAGATTTTCGGGGAAATACCCGAAAATTCAGGGATAGTGCAAGCCCTGCTTGATTTCTAATCAGGAAAATCGAAATACTAAACCACACGAGAAAGAAAAGCTCCGACTTAGCGGTTGGCGCGATAAAAAATTGCCGCAAAATTAATTTAAAGTCAGCCGAACGCCGCCGCCTCAGCGCGGCGCCGGGGTCTATCTATAAATACAGTATGGATACCAAAGGCTTTACAGGAGCATGAGTGCCCATATGGGGGGTGGGGGGGCTCCAGCCCTCCCCCCCTCCCCCCGGGCTGAGTAATGCTGCCTTATGTTTGTTTTGAGATTTCTCTTATACAGCATTAGAAGTGCCGATTAGACTAGGTAAGTCCCCCCCCCTAAAATTCAGTTTATGAGCGTCCAGGTACAAGAGTCCTTATTTGTGTCAGAATCCCATGTTAAAACCTTAATACTCCAATTTACTCCAATAATAATCCATAAGCATGTGCACCTAGAGCATAAAAATCAGCCTAATACGGTATTTAACTTTCTTGGTAGATCCATTTTGTTACATTAAAGCGATTTGCGATTTGGGTCCCCTACTATCCAACAGTTGAAAATTCTGATGAGTATTTGATGGCATTAAATTACGACGTTGCATAAATATGTTTTTGGTAGTGTTTCTAATTCTTTCAGTTTAAGTGTAGATCAATGAGTTTTCAGTCACTTCAATAGAGGAAAAGATACACTTACGAAAACGACACAAAATACAAAAACTGCGGAAAATCTTGCAGAAATCTTCAACTTTGTGTCAAAAGAATCTTCCAACGAATATTTGATTTTCTTTCTAACTAAATCGCTCGATACATGATTATAAAATCCTCACTATATGGGTGAATCAGTGCGGAAATTTGTGCTGGTCGAAAGTGTATAAATTTTAGTTTTGTCGTAGATTTGAGTGAAATCGGCATAAATTTAACATCAGTATCACCAATCTTAAAACACGGAATAGTTATAACATAAGAAGAGCAGATGTAGGTTATGCTAAAAAGTCGTTACAAACACGAGAGACAATAGTTAAAATTTTAGCAAAAAAAATGTATTTGAGCTTGCAAAATAAAGCTTTGAGGAAGAATATTATCAAATTTTGAAGTTTCTATCGGAGCCGTAATTCTTACTTTCGCTCAAATACTATAACTACTACTAACAACTCACCGCCTGAGGTCATCACAGCTACGCTCCTCCTCTCTCCAAATCTATTCAAACCGTCCCTCTTTACACCCTCCCAGGAAGTTTCCATTTCCTTTAAATCTTTCATTATGACATCCTTCCACCCCAGAGAAGGACAACCTGCTTTCCGTTTAGCCCTAGACGGTTGGCCAAAAAGGACATTCTTTGGCAATCTGTCATCCTTCATCCACAGAACGTGCCCTAGCCATCTCAACTTTTCTTTCATTATAGCCCTAGAAAGCGGGATTGAACCACACTTTTCGTACAACCTACAGTCTGAAAGTCTCAGTGTAGCTTTGAAGGTGTGAAGACCTCTTTTGCAGCAAGATTTAGATAAAAACACATGTCTTGCTTATCCAGCAGTGAATAGTGTTAAGAATTAGATCACACTGTAGACAATTAAATGCAGAACGAACAGCCGAAGATCTGTCACATTATTCGGTCTAATCTATGTACAAATCACACAAACAAAAATATAAATAACCTAATGAATATTGGCCATCCGAGGAATGAACACGGTTACTGCAGACCGGGTTTGACTCTCACTTTCGCCCAAGTGACAGTGGCAAAGGCTTCGGGCATTGATGCGCCTAGTCAAAATGATGACGAAATTCTATATTCCGTCGAACAACAGAAAAGTGTCGCTATGTTATTAAGACTGCTGAAAGAAGTTTTTGGAAATGTAATAAAAGTCCCTGGCGGGAAGGACAATGCCAAAGAAATATGCGACCGGATCCTCGTTCTACATCAGAATTTTATAAAAGAGAACTCAGAACTACTTCGTAACGAAAATCGCCATTTGCAAACAATTGTGAAACTCAAGAACATATTGGTGACCTGAATAAAACACCGATTTCTGCGTTTGGGGTTGCACAGTCGATTGCAAGCTTGCCCCTGTCGTATGCATCGGCGGTACGTGGCCCAAGTGTTTATTTGATCAGTCTGGAACCCGTGGAATCTGACAAAAATAGTGATAAACGTCTGGGCCAAAATGATTTAGGAAAGCTGGCCAAAAGTTTTTACCGGGCTATTGACGAAGACAACAAAAATTTTGCTGTGAAAAAGACAGTACCAGTGAAGAATGGCAAAATTATGTTTGAACTGGGTTCAGAGTCCGATGCAGAAGAGGCAATTTCTGCATTTAACAAGAAAGGAGAGGTGACAAAGTATAAAGCTGTGCAAGTGAAGGAAAAGATGCCGAGGATAATCGTGTATGACGTCACGGAGTGTGAAGATGCTTATTCGTTCCGCACAGAGTTTTTGCGGAGCAACGATAATGTTAAAGACATGGTTGATCAAGGTGAGCTACTGAAAGTTGTCACAATGTTGAGGAAACACAGAAACAGTCCTAACGTCATAGGGGAGAGTGTTGTACCTTTGAACATTTTTGGAAAAAAAAATTGTTTTAGCGACAATAGTATTTCAATATGGAACGATTTATTAGATTCATGACAAACTTTAATTCTTAAGACATACATTTAATCTCTGGAACATATGTTGCATTAATTTTTTTAGAGTAAATTAAGTTCACAAAAACATACGTCAACTGGTCAGAGGTACAACACAGGTCATGTACCTTTGACCACTCTATGCTGTACCTTTGACTACTTTCATAAATAAGTAATAAAACAAACAGGAACACATTTTCTACTTGTTCCTTAGTAAATATCAACTATTCTAAATTAAATATTGGCAAATCAATTTAAAATCGCAGATGTTCCATTTGAAAAGCAGTCCCACAGTTTTTCACTGGAACTCGAAGTATCAACAAAATATCTTATTGATCAATGTGAAACTCCTTTTGATCAGTCCCAAAAAAATCAAAAGGAGTTGGTATTACCTAGTTTCTTTAGATATTTGATTTTCAAATAACTTTTCTCTAAGTATTACTTCTGCAACAAAATGTTTCACATTCCTTTTGCCAGCCAACTTTACAACAACAAAAATCGCCTTTAGGAATTTTATTTCTTTCAAAATTTTCTTGATCTTCCAAATCAGCCAAACCTGCAAAAGCTGTATCATAATCTTCATTATCATCCATTGCTAAATCAGTATCTGGGTCGCAATCACATGTTGAATCAACCTAAAATAACTGTTTCACAGTTTTTTCTCTCAGCCTATCTGACTCACTTTTTTGTTTTTCCTATTCTGTTTCTCAAACTCTTCCTTTCCCAGAGAGCCAGTCAATGTTCTTGACTTTCCTCTCTGCCTCCCTTTGGTGACATCTTTCCTAGGTCCTGCCTATGGATGAGGTCTAATCATCCGTGGTGGAATAACTTCAGTATCATTTTTGGATGGAAAATCAGTGGCTTCCAAGGTTTCCTCATCCTTCTGGTTCAAATTTTTAGGGACGAGTGGTCTGTCTGTTACAGTTGAAGATGAAAATTCATCTTCCATGAAAATATTTTCATTGAGTGGCAAAAATACAGCTATCTTGAAGCCAATTGCAATGTTAGTCGGACAGGAGGCCTTCGGATACTCCAACCCAACTAAAGAAGAGACATCATATATTGTGATAAGCTTGCCAGAATTACATGGTGTCAACATCCAATCATTTACTGCATCGTTATAAAAGGTGGTGAAAAGTCCAAAAAAAGACCTTTCTAGTGGCTGCATTTTGTGACTGGTGTGCAGATGAAATGTTAATAAATGTATCCTAGAAGATTTTGCCAAAGTCATCGCTGGTATGGTAACATACCTCTTGTGGTTTTCCATTAGAAGAATTACTGGTGTAGCAGCTGGCTTAACTTGCTTGATGAAGTGTTCCAGAATCTCCAGAAATGATTTTTTATTAGACTACCCTGACTGATTTGCTGCTCCAATAGTGCCTGATGGTGCCCCTATCAACACTAAATCTTTAAAATTGATCCTGGAAAATATTAGCATTGATGGAATACTGATGCCAGCAAAATTTATGGCACAAAAACCACTTCGAGAAGTGATTTCTTGGATCTGAGTTAAAAATCCTTGCCGATTGGGTTCAAGGTCATCTAGGCTGCTCAGACAAAATAAAAGAAGAAAGGGGGGCATTCTAAATAATAATCGTCTAAATGATGCTAAATAATTCACGTTCTTTTTACTTACTAATGCTTTTTTTCCCGTCATATAATAACCTGTTGTACCATTGACCGGTCAAAGGTTCACTATTTATTGCAGTCAAAGTAGAACTCACAACCATTATTTATTAAATGCATTCATTCAGTTATAGGTTACGAATTTAAGACTAAAATACTATGCTTTTTATTTACTCCAAAGATATAACTGCAATATGAAACAGTGAAAAGTAAATCATTATTAATACAAAAAAGAGTATAATAAAGAAATCAGTACATGATAATACTTACTTTTAGAGATTGAAATGGATAAACGTTTCTTTAAAAATCTGCAAGCATGTGTTGATATTCATAACATATATAGCAGCGCTCCTAGGAGCTAATGCATGTAACGGCATATTTAGCTGCCAAAAAATGTACAAGATGGCAGCAAAAAAACAGTGGTCAAAGGTACATGCCGGTCAGAGGTACAACACTTTCCCCTACTTGAAGTTAGCCCAAAACTCCGCAAGTCCATCCTGCTATACGGTCATGTGAATCTCTGCTTCTTGATGAAGCGCTGTGATGAGTGTGTGTTCCTCATAAAGTGTTTTAAATGCTGCATTTATGGCCACCAAACAACTGAGTGCAGAGGTGTGCAGTGCTACTCTTTTTGTATGGGTAACTATTCATTTCATGATTGCCCAAAATCGTTTTTTGATTGCCCATCGCGCAGTGTCTGTCACCATAGCAAGCCCAATGGAAACCCGCATGCGTCACACGAAATTAAAAAGTGCCCAACTGCACAAAAGATTAAAGCAAAACTGAAAGACCAAATTTTGTATGACGACGGTCAATAATGTTGCAATCAGGAAGTGTAAATGATGTGAATAAATCATTGTCTGTCATCCAGATTAACTTGCAGCATTGACACAAATGACCTCTGAGTTGTTTTTTTTTTACAGTTTTTTCATTGGTTCTATTTTTATTAGAGTAAGTTCCGAACAGCAAAATGCCGCATGACAAGGACAGATTGAAGTTGAATTGTAGGTCTATTTTATTAAATTTCAGAATTTCAAATAATTTGCTTTTTATGATCTTCCTTCTTCCTACTTGTCACCTCATTATTTGCTTGCCATAAATTAGCCCTCTCATTAACGAAAATTAGAACAAAGTCTTTGCTTCGATGTTCATCCTATGATGGGTATCCACAGGAAATAATTTTAGCTACCATCTGCGAACTAAAAAGCTGTGTAGACTAACGCGGATTAACAAAAAGCAGACTAACATACTGTGAATTACTTCGTTGCGTTTTTGCAATCATTCATTATTTTTCGCTCACCTCACCGTCAAAAACCCATGGAAATTTTCTACTGAAGCTGAGAAGCCATCTATGAATTCTTAGAATGATATTTGTCCTTATTAACCAGTTGATAAGAGGAAGTAGAATTGTTTATTTTAGATAGAAGAAAAGAAAGACACGACTAAATTTGCTTGCATGTATCTGCGAAAACTATAGTTAACTGACCAATTCATTAAAAAAGTGTAAACTATTCTTTAGTTGGCAATTTTGTATCGGGCGTAGTATGTCTAATGGTGGAGATTCTAAGCGTCAACTTTCCGCTGCTGAGGAAGAAGCCATCCACTTCCAAAGGATATTGAATGCATTCAGACAGTATAGGTTTGTTCTAAAATTGATTTTTTTTTTAAACGTGCTTAAAAATGCTGGTAAAATTCCACTTGGTAAATTTTTTCAGTTCATGGTGGTATCCAGAGGGGAGAGGTAGGGAGCTATCATTTGAATGATAATATCTTGATTTTTTATCAAAAGCAGGGATGCCAATAAGTTAATTATCTTTTTTAATTTAAAGCAGAGATGGTATCCTATCAAGATGGTATCCAGAAGGGGGGGGGTGTAGGGAGCTATTATATTTAGCCTAGGCCTAAGTGATAGGGTAAATGTTTGCCAAATCATATTATTGACTTACAAATAAAGTGAATATACCACTTGATGCCTTTTGTTATGCTCTTTCCAAACATAATAATCATTTATAGTGGAAATGAATATGACTGTTGCATTTACTCAATCAATTGAGATGTTAACTTGCTCTTTTGTATTTAGGCTTTCAAACTGTTCAAGCTCTCCTTTTAGTTTGTTCTGCATTGCAATGGTTAATTTTCTTGTTGGGTACACTGGATATAGATCCCTCTTTCACATATATTTCACATTTACCTGGGATGTTGCCAATTCCCATGAATAAGTCTTCATATGTATTACTAGTGCTTGTGTGTACTGAGCATGGCATTGTTTCCACATTAAATATCAGTTTAACTAGATTCAGGCCTGTACTAGACTTGCATCCTAATATAGGCTAAGTGTGATTTGGTATGTATGGTGAAAAATTTGTGAATTTGAATTTAATTTTTGTATTTGCAGGACAATATACAGTATCTAAAGGTAGGTGTGGTGGATCCACAGTAACTTGTTAGTCTTTGGGCATATTGTTTGATTTCTGGTTTTGGATTAAGCTTTTTTGCTATTTCAATGGGTTGATGTTGGCTTGAGCTCCTGTGTCAATTTTGAAATTTACATGGACTTTATTATTATTAATTTAAATTGAATTATAGACTTCATCTTTGGTGCCACTTTGCTGGATAGAAAATAGGAGCATTCAGGATCTTAATCATTGCTTAGAATTTCACTTTGGCTTTTGATGATATCTATACCTTTGTTTCTGCAGACTTTGGCAAAGGTTTGGGTTTTTGTACTTTAAAT
The DNA here is from genome assembly GCA_027921565.1 of Artemia sinica. Lineage (NCBI taxonomy): Eukaryota > Metazoa > Arthropoda > Branchiopoda > Anostraca > Artemiidae > Artemia > Artemia sinica. Next base: position 21,528,496 of record CM051265.1, on the reverse strand, counting down.
ATTTTTTTCCCCTTTGGCAGGGCATATGTGACAAGTCATAATATCCACCATAGAAATAGATTTATTTTGAAAGGATTCAAGCTATTTCATTGAGCTGGTAATTTTTCACAAATGCAAGAATTCAATATTCCATTTTGTTTTGATCTGTGTACTCACATGGTTTCACAAGAAGGTTCAATTCATTAATATAATTCTCAATGGTTTCATTTTTTAAGTTGATCTCTTTTCTGGTATATATATCTTGAGAAGACTATTCCTTCCCTTTTACCCTATCCACATTTGTAGATAAGCACACTGTATCTTCTCATTTTTCCCAGCCAATGGACCATTAGACATCAGTCTTATACATAAAAAGGAACAAGGCTCACTTTTATGCACTGCTACTCACATAACCACACATCTATATGTCTTCTACTTCTACTACTGCTTCTTATAAATTAACTATCTTCATAAGGCATGCATAAGAAGATGCTAGGCTAACTTCTTGTATGCACTACTGCTCACTAACAAGTATTCACTAAAAGCTCATGTCTTCTTTTTACACCAACTCTGCCAGTAGGTTGAGCCTTTTAGGTGGCCTGATAACTCTTCCAATCCTTGTTATGGTTGGTTCAGTAAAACTACTATCCATAGTACATATATTGACACTAGATCCCATATCTGAAGACCTAGCAAGCATCCTAAGACCTTTGTTGGGTGTTATGTTTATGGTTATTGGTGCTAGTGGTGTTTGGGATAAGAGGGAGCTGGACCTTTTCTGCTGTTACTCTGCTGTAACATGGCAGTAACATCACATCTGTAGTTGCATGATGTGACTCTGCTCTGACATGGAATCTGTGCCAGCAAGCTTAGTGGGAGACTTGTTTTGTGGCAAAGCTGATCTGGGTGAACATTTTTTATCATCAGGACTGTATTGTGAATGACCTGAATGGTGTTTTCTTTTCCTTCTAGTAACACCCATTGTTGGATTCAAAACACCTTATGAGGAAATTAGAACACCAACATAATCACCTACTTCAATATGGCTAGAGTTTTGGCTGATTTATTGTAAAAATGCTTTTGCAATTGTAGCATTTTGTCACAACTTCTAAGAAATACTTCAACAGGTACTATTTTCTTTTGTAGATGATTGAATGTGCATGGTAGTGTTGATTGCAACTGCTGACTCATAATTAGTTGTGCTGGGGAAGCTAGGGCATCTACAGGTGTATTCCTGTACACTAGCAATCCCAGGTAGGAGTTGTCACCATTTTTAGATGTGTTTGTCATCATGTTCTTAGCAGTCTTGATTGATTTATAAATTAGTTCATTTGACTGTGGGTAGATTGGGCTGGATTTCATGTGCGTAGATCCCCAGGCTTCTACAAATCTTTGGAATTCTGCTGAGGAATAGAGCAGGCCCTTATCTGATATGAATTTCAATGGTATTCCATATCTAGCAGAAAGAGTTTTCAGTTTACTAATTACTGGATTTGAAGTTAAGCTGCACAACTTGTAAAAATGGCTGTAGTAATCTGAAGCAATCAAGAAATCTACTGCATTCCACTTAAAAGGGTCAGATGCAACCTTCTGTGGGACTGAATGGTTTATTAAAGGTAGAATAGAACAAGCAGAAGATAGAAGGAGAACAAAAGACAGATAAAGAGGTAGCTTTATTATATACAGCACTTCTATGGGTTAAACTGGTCAGCTCACTACACACATGAATTCTGATCTTTAATATTCTGTAACAACCAAAGAAGAATCATAGAAAATAATATTTTTCAGATATGAATAAACCTAATGTTTTCATTTTGATGTCCTTGGTACTTTAAGAATCTGGATTAAGCAAATGTATGAGGTTAATAACATTTTTTTTTTCCTTCATTTGAGGTGTTCATCTATTTCTCAAGGTGTCACTTCTACAAAATAAAAATTATAAAAGGTCAGTGTCCTTTGGAGTGGAAGGGGTTGAGACAGGTACTTCAAAATACCTTTCAAGGAGATTGTTTAGACTCTTGGTTCATTCCTGAGAGTTTCACAGACCTTCCTCAACTATTTTCCAAGACCAACAGAAGGCCTTTTGTAAAGCTTTACTGTTGTATTAATGTAAGATAGTGTTCCAGTTAAATAAACCTACAAACAATAATCTCTTGTGGTTTAGCCTAAATCCCCAGTAGCCAACCTGGACTGTGCCTAATCTTAGACCAAACGTTTTTATTAAAATAGCTTATATTGTTCCTAAATATTGCTTAGCCTATTTTTCAAACCTATCTTGGAAAACTTCCTTTTTAACTTTTAATCTTTAGCAAAACTCACCCTTAGAACCTAGCCTATTTAGGTTGAGCTGTCCTCTTTCACAACACTTGTCTTGAATTGAATATGTTCATGATTGAGTTTGTCTATGATTGAGGTGCTTTGTTACAACTTTAAAGTCCTTTTTTTTAAGATTGCTTGGTAGTTTCTAAGATCAGGGTCAAGTTAAAAGGTCAACATGTGATCAGGTCCAACTTGTAATTATCAATGCATTTAAAATAGTTAGCACTGTATATGGCTAACATATTCAGATTAATCACACTGAGAGAATTGGGACAAATTCAAAATAAAAAATGAAACTTCTGGTTTGAAGAATAGAGCTTTTGTGGTGATCTAACTGTAAATTTTGTGTTGTCCATTACTCAGCTAGTTAGAAAGTCCACACACCACTGAAAGCATCTCTTTATGTTCAGTCTATGTTAACTAGAGTCAATGCACAATTCTTTTCCTCAAAAATGGTCAATGATTGGAACAAACTCCCTGAATCTACAGTTACTGCTGACTATGTTAACATTTTCAAACAAAGGCCAGATGCTGAGTGGTCCTTTAAGGAGTGGAAACTTGACTGGGAAGCTATTGATAATCTGACTGCACCTGCTCACTAAATAGCACTGAAAACAACTTATTGATTATTAGCTCTGAAGCTTGAGAAAGAAAAATCCCTAGATTGCTCCAAGCTGCAATGGGAAGTAATCTAATCAAAATCATATGATAAGCCAAAGAATAGGCACGGGGAAAATATTTACAGGCCCCTCAGAGCTATAATGCCCACTAAAATGCTAAATTTTTAGCCTCTAACACTTTAAGAAAGATTAAACCAATGCTGGATAAATAATTTAGTGCATACTTTAGACTAAATTACTGTATATCACACTATTGTGGAATACCTCCCTCCCTAACTGCAAAACAATCAGAGAACCCTATAGCAGAGTTTTCAAGCTCTTATATGATTTGATTTACATACATAGTTTGATGTGGACAGCTCTTGGATACAGAATTGAAATATTCTTAAGTATTCACCAAATTTCACTGTCTTGGGTTAATTCCATATTGTTTTAAAATCACAAACATTTGCATAGAAGGATTTTAAACCTCTACAATGGGTTTCTCTGATTGTTTTGTAGTTAGGGAGGGAGGGAGAGGCTTCAAAGGGTGTATTTTAATGCCAAAACATCCTAACTCTCATTGAGCCTTCAAATAAATACAGAATTAGTTCTAAAGGATGGAGGTATAAATTAATATAATATCCCCCAGGGATGTATCCAGGACTTTTGTTAGGGGGGGGGGGTGTACAAAAAACTTTAAACAATGCATCAAAAATGTGAAAATTATATTCAATCTCTCTTGATTTCTGGGAATATTTCTGGTTTATGCTGTTATTATGAAAGTACAGAGTAACATTAAGCCCCAAAAATAAGCATTATTTTGTTTGTTGGAGGGGGACTGCCCCTTCCTTACCTCCACCTCATGGCTGCAGTAACTTGGGAGGGTGCTCATTACATCGAAAATTGAGAATTCTAGTCCTTTTTTATTAGTCAAAAGTGGTTAGAGACCAAGCAGCCACTAGGGAGGGGGGGGTAAACACCAGCTTCCATTAAAAGCAGCCATATCCATGATACAACTATTTATCTTTTCTTGAAACTCTTCAAGTTTGCAAAAACTGCTGAATTGTAGTTATGTTACAATTTCCACCCCTTCCCTCTCCAGGGCAGATGTGATTATTCTTATCTTAGATGAACTCATCCAGACATCAATATAATTACTGTTGGATATGGCCAAAATTGATTTTGTATCAGTATTGGCATAAATGACATACAGCCTAATTATACTTTGGACAATATTTGAAACTTTTTATTAAAAGTGTTGTTGCAGGAAGACGCCTTGATATAGATAGGCTTGTTTGATAGGTTGAAGCTTTTTCTTATGAGATGACTATGGGTTTTGCAGTCTGCAGTAAGCTCCTTCATCTGTCCTGTTGCCAGAAGAGAAACTCTGTCTGCACTGCCTCAAAGTAGAATAAGAGTGGACCTTTCACAAGATAACTTAAAAAGAATCAAGGCTCCAATCAGCACTACTGGATCTCCTCAAGGAATGGTGTCTTTTTAGGAAATTATACTCTAGTAAACAATTCATCATTGCACTTTATTTTAAATATGGGTAGTTCTTCTGGGCTTGTTTGTTTTAGTTGCCTGTTTAACTTCTTACTGGCTTTGTGATTTATTATGGGTTATCTCCTCTGTTGGATGTGTAATATTTGTAGACATGAATACATAATGAATTCAAGGTAGTAGGCCTGAAATTAGCTAGTCTGTGAGCTTAGTCTGTGCTGGATGTTGACTCCTGTTGATAGGAGTACTGTTGACTCATGTTGATCTTAAATTCATCACCCAGGGCTAGAAAATATGAAATTAGGCACTATATAGCCTACTTTATTTGTTCACCTTGGATACACAGGGTTTATGACAGGGAGTAGGACTTTTGATGAATAAGGAAGCCTCTATGTCTTGTTCAGGTTGAAAAGGTGCAAGTTATAAAATTCTAGCTACTCAGTTTATGAGCAAAAAGTGTATTGTATCATTCATAGTGTTATATATGCTGTTGTTATATACTGCCACTTACAGAGGCAGTACTGATTAAGATGTGTTTTACAAAGGTTATTTAGAAAGTAAAATTCAATAGGTTGTACAAAAGAAAAACAAGACAAATAAAAAGAAAGCATTTGAAAACTATATCTTTGTTCTATTTTTTAACTGAGTTACCATAAATTCCATCAGCATAAAAATCTGCTAATTGTGCCTTGTGCAAGCATCTGACTTCATCATTCTTCTCTTTATCATCACCAAAGTCCCAAGGCACTTTCACACAGGAATAGATGGTAATTGTTGGGTGTCAAATCTGGGGTAAATGGTGGACAATGGAAAATTTCCAGTTTAAATAATTTCCAGAAGATACTGGGTGACCTAAAGAGTGTGATGTTTGTCATGCATAAATCACAATACACAATGACAACATACCATGGTGTTTGTTATAGATGGTCTTTTTTCATATTTCACAGTGCACATCCTTGTTAAGCAAGGTACACATTATGTAAATTGTCTGTTTTGATGTTAAAAGTAAATGTCTCCATCTGTTAGCACTTAGAGTTAATTTAAAACTAAAATTAGGAAGGATAACTACCTTCTAGGTAGCTATGACACTGATAAATTCTACCATGAGAATTTAAGATGGACTTCCCAGGAAAAGCTAGATATACAACTAAACAGTTTAGAAGTTGATAATATAGACGACGGAGGGAATAATTTTAGGGAAATAGTTTGAATAACAACAGAAAATGTCTTTTGGAGGATAGTCAGAAAAGCAGTTAGAAACATTAGCAAAAATGCTCTTAGCTTGTTAGAAGAGAGAAGAGTTTGTGTTAAGAAAATGGGAGTAAATAGTCAGTCCAGACTTGTCCCAGTTAAAGGTAGGAACTGGATATAAGTCTGTGGTAAAAAAAAAAGTTAGGAAGATATACAGTGGCTTAATTTCGTAAAAACCCAGGATGGAGGGGGGACAAGGTTGGAGCCAGTTTTCCTAACTGGCTAAGATATACTAAAGAAATTGACCAGTTTCTCTGGATGCTTGAATTATGCATGCTTATCTTAAATTTGACAAGATTTTTGAAGACACTAAATTTCAGCTGGGGGGTAGGGATAAACTGGGGTCTTTTGGAAGGGCAGGTGCCCCCCTGTTCCATAGCAAATTATGTCCCTGAAGAGTCAGTCAGAACATTGTGAGGATTTGTTAAATCATGATTTGGCATAGGAAATGATATGCAAATGAATGGGAAAATGCTTGACAATTTGGAAGTGAAGAAAAATTTATTTAGCAAGGAGGAGTTAGTAATGGTATTAAAAAGGCTGAAAATAGGATTGGAAATCCTTTTAGTTCTCTTTAGTTTTAGTTCTGATTTTGCCAATTTTACATGCCCCCCCCCTGTCCCAAATTTTTTAAATTCTTGCAATACAAAATATAATTACTTCCTCAAGCTATATCCAAAAATTATTTAGGTTTACTCAACTTGTTATTTTTTAGGACTCATTCATTTTTGCGATTAGCACGTACAGAAAAGTACCTCAGTACGCTTCCAAAGTTACACCAGAACTTATTAGCGTCCTATAAGAAGCATTTGGTAAATCTGCGGGCTGGAATTGAACAGAATGCAGATATAATCAAGTTGATCTCAGCTGATGTCTCTACAATGTTTGAAAACATTCAACATGATTCAAATTTTGTAAGTAGATCATAATAGAAGTCTTATACAAAACAGTCCTGTTGGCCTTAAATTGCTGGGAACGGGCAGCTTGAGCACTTGCACTTTCCACAAGCCAAGCTATGTATTATGTCATGAAACGTATTTGAAGGTTCTATAATGTATTTTTGTGCAACGTGTTATGAATGTTAAAATGTGCAGTTGGAAGTCAAAAGCAGCCTTTTTAAGATTCTAGGTGCTGTTCTTATGAAGAAAAAGAAGACGTTTACCTTATAAGCTTTAGCCTACTGGTCCCCAAGCCTAAAGAGGCTGCTCCCAAATTTCAAAACATATAGTTTAAATTTCTTTTACCTCAACTTTTTTTTAACTAAGCTTTTTTCTTTTAACTCAATTTTGTATAATAAATTGTAATACTTAATTAAAAATGTAGCTATTACAAAAAAAAAAAAAAAAAAACAGAAACAAAGTGGCTATTATTTGAGTTAAGTATTATGTTTGAATTTTAATTTTATCAGCTTGGTCTCAATAAAGGACCTGTTATGAGTTTGCTTTAAACTATGTAAGTTACATTATGGTCAGTAATTTAATTGGTGTGAGGATGAAAAACTAGGCATTTCTTGTCTTAAAGAATCCTAACTACAAAAATTGTAAACATTGGCTTATAAATGTACTACATTTGTTTTTCTACCCCCCCCCCCACACACTCCTAAGAATTGTACCTGTGTACACTATGGCGTATAACTAAATTAAGACAAGGCCCAGGCTGTTCAGTCCAACTCGGCACCAAGAAGCTGCTGGACCAGGTTCTGTCAGTGATCTATAGTCAAATGAATTGAAGCCATGACTTGTCCCACTTTACCCACATTTCCTGAAACTGCCTAGTGGTTTGACGTCGTTTGCGACGTTTTACCATAGCTTGACCTGGCCTCCCAATTTTTTCTTCCAATAGAACAAAGGCACTGCAGTATGAACCAAGCGTATTAGGGTCTCTCTAGGCGTTACATTACATGGCCAAGCCACTTGAGGCGTGCTTTCTTGGCCATGCTGGACATTTACTAATAATACTAATTATTGATGAGATAAACCTAGTGTGTTACACAGGCAGCAACCAGGTCGGGTTCAGAAAGGGCAGCAGTAGAGAACATGTGCACCATCCTATGTGTAATATCCTTCTGGAGTGTGATTGGATTGATGAATCTATTGTTGTTACAGGTTTAGATGTAAGTCAAGCATTTGACTCCGGTCTCCATATTCAACTGCTGTTGAGCGCACATAACCGCGGTCTTGACAAGTCGGTAGTTCTTACGTTTCTTAATTTGTATTGGAAACTCGCATTGAAGATTAAAATTAGTCTAACGAGTGGGATAAAAACTTCTATTATTATCCCAGTTCGAAAAGGAATTCGTCAAGGAGCTGTCTCTTTGCTACCTCTTTAACAGTGTAGTTGAGGGTCAGCATGTAGTTAAAGAGAGCTTTCTCTATCTTGGTCAAGATCTGTCTTTATCAAACTATGCCGACTATATTTTGTATTTAAGTCTTTCTTTTTCCCCCTTTGAAGAGAGTTTTGTGAAGTTGAAAAGTTCATATGAGAAAATTGGCCTGTCTTTCAACCAAAACCTGACTTATTTTATTGTGTTGTAATCGTAAAGGAAATGTTCCTGCCCCTGAAGTAAAATTTTTTGACAAGATAATAAAATGTTGTTTAAGTATAGTGCATCTTGTCCTACCTGTTGGTTGTAACGTCACGTCGACACGTCTTTAGTTAGTAGAGGATTTTACTAGTAAAGTATGAAAAGCTTGTGGTATGATTGTATCTTCGAAAGCTTCATATAGTTGACTGATTCGGGCCCAGCCATTTTCGATGATGGTTGCACCATGTGTGTTGGTGCTCTCTCCTTTTTGGGTTCTTTTATCAGATAAGAATAAACGTACGTTGCGTTCTTGTTTTTTTTTTGTAAATTCCTTTTGCGTGTGCCTCCTTGGAAGCGGAACGCAGCTATTAGCAATCAGTATAACATACTGGACCTGTACATGGTTGTCCAGGGAAGACTAGCGAGGTTTTATATGAGCTTAACGGAAAATGAACTGTGTGATACTTTGCGATATTAGCGTTCATTTGTTGTTCTGCTTGTGTATATTAGTACATTTCTTGTTTGATGCTTATTATGTTGCTATCTTTCCTTTTACTACTCTACTTGTGACATTATGTCTTGTTAGTGGGAATTAAAGTTCATACATTCATGTAAAATTTTGCCCACACATCTTCACGAGCCAGTGGCTGCTGATTTGTCCCGACCATCTGATTTTGCAAATAGTTCCTAGGCACTAACTTCTAACTTTCTAAAAACGAGATAAGTCAAAACTTGCTGCAAAACTGATTCAAGCTGGAGCTGCAGACCAAATGGCTGCAAAAACGTGCTAAGTCCTGTATAAAGGTTCTGACTCAGTGCAGAAGCAAAGTAAGTTCTCACTTGTTCCAAACCAGTTAATTCTAAGCCGGCAACTTAGTTGGATTGATCCAAAACGAGCTAAAGTAAAGGCCTTGTGTAAAAACGATCTAAGTCCAAGCTACAGAATTTCAGTCATGCTATGCAGAAACGATTTCTTAAGTCCTTGACTAAGTCCTTGAGTAACTGTTGACAGGATATCTTCTATTTTTATTTTTTTAAGGTTTGGTCTTGTATGTTGTTCTATTGAATTTTATCTATATATATATTTTTTTCTGCATATAGGATGGCTGAGCAGAGGTCTTGAGTTAAATATTAACATTTTTCATCTTATTTTTCACTGGCTTTGATTGGCTTGTTATTTTTCCTTCTCCTACATTTGCTTCTTTAGAATGATATGTTTAATCAAATGTAATGATAGAGAATAAAATATTTTTTTTAATGTGAAACATGTTCTTCAGGAAGGAATCAGGTTACATGAGTCAAAAAATAGAAAGGAGAAATATCATGTTGACTTTTATCTGCATAAAAAGGTATTCAAAAGCAAGGCCGTATCTAGGTGGGGGGTTCCCCCCCCCCATAATTTTTGTCTGACTCGTAAAAACGTAACAAAATGTATATTATATGTGTATAACAAATTTTGGATGAGTTTTTTATTTGTTTGTGGTCCCGCCCTCCCTCAAACACAAATTCTGGATACAGCCTTGGTCAAAAGTAATGTATTTCAATAGCAACTGTTCTTACTAGCTGGAGCACCGTATTCCATGATTCTCTGTGACTCTTTTGGGGACACATTTTACCTTACTAAACAGTATTTGAATTACCTAGCCAATTATTCAATAGTAAATGTCAATAATGAAGGAGGTGGTGAACCTTTTTAATAAGTGTTTTCTTATATAATCATTTCATTACAGGTCAAGGCCAACACAATACCGACTGCTCACGACATGGAAAAAGTACAAATGACAATTAAAGCCATTTCACGTGATTGGTCTGTAGATGGCGAAAAAGAAAGACAGCTCTGCTATCAACCAATTTTAGACGAATTAGCTCAGTGGTTTCCCTTATCAGAGTACTTCTTCTTTTATATATATATATATAACTTTTGGCGAATTGATTTAGTTTTCACACATTGTTTGATTTTCCAATTCAATTTTATACAGATGTATTGCTTATGGCTGGGACACAAGCAAGAGTATTGAGGGGGTTTGAGCCCATTTCCCCATGAAATCTTGGAAGCTAACTACTCCCTCTATAATTTTTACGTTTTTCATGTAATTCACCCAGTTTCGACACTTCTCAAAGTTGTCATCCTCCCCCCCCCCGAAATGCAGCCCTTCCTCTGAAATAAAATTGTGTCCACAGGTCTGGCATATGGCACAATTTCTATAAGTTTTTTTTTTCTGGACTTTGACTCAATTTAGTAGTACAATGTTGCTTGTGACGTTAATAGTCTTTAATATCTATAAACAGTCTAATAAATAATTTAACACCTATAAATATCTATAAATGACGCGTTAAAGCGCAAGAAACCCAATCCTTTTCAGTTTTCTATCTTCTTTCGTATCCCGAGTTCTATAAGTTTTATGACGTCTTAATGATCCAGAGTCAACCATACTTGTAAAAGGGTAAAAACTAAAGGGAAAATTTATCCTATCTCCCTCCCCCCATCCCCCCCCCCCCAAAAAAAAAAATGTCAGAGAATTTCCCCTCCAAAATGCTGGAAGGAGAAATGTATTCATTACGTACATGAATACTTAAGCCTAAACTTGCACTCTCATCAAGTATTTGATTCCCACCTTTTAACTGAACAAAAAAAATGATTACTTTTGCCACCTTCTTTTAATCGTTTCTATTGATTAGCATAGAATAGGTTCTGCTCGAAGAACATTTTTTCTTTAATATCTAAAGTTCAAAAGATTTCATTTGACTGATTTACTTGATGAATAATAAAGAAGACGTATTTAATTTCCAACATGAGCTGATTGAAAATCTAAGAAAAAAATATCTCTGAAAAACGTTCCAGGAAATTGATTGGCTACCACTTTATTTTCCACTGCTACCAGTTTGACAGCGCTATTTCGGTAGCCAGTAGGGGACCAAGCTCCTATGAATTCTCACTTATGAACCGGGTGGTTCATATAGTGGCTGTGAGTTTCCAAGCAGTGGTGTCGTTGGAAATTTTTATAGATCTTTCAGATATTGAGTGCAAATAATTTTGAGGATTCAGCTTAAAGATAAAATACAAGTCCAGTTTATACGAGGGAATCATAAAGTTTGAAATATCACTTAGAAGCTCTTACTATTTACTTGTGAAATTGTGTTGAGAGGCGTTGAGTTATTGCGCTTCTAGTTATACTTACATGTCTAGACACCAATATACCTACAGTTCCCATCTGCATCTAAAATTCAGTGATCAGCTGCAAAGAATTGTAGCTAAGCATCTAGTTTTTAAATGTAGAACTCTGATGTCTTGGATATCCAATTCTATCAATCAGAGAGCCTCTCTGTCGCTATGTTCATCGTCTGCGCTTAAGAATAGCGTTCAAATGTATGTCTAGTGGGATTTCCGTGCCTAACTAGGTGTATGGAAAGACATAGTTTTTTAGGCATTAAAATCTTGTGGGACCTGCATGTCAGTACCTCTTGAGTATCATTGGGTCCCTAGTGCATAATATTAAGAAGGTAGTGCATGTTTAGAACATGGATTATTGTGTTGATTTCGCAGTGAAAGAGATTCATTTTGTACAAACTGTGCTAGTTGCGTGAACGGTAGCACCACTTAGACTTAGTTCCTCCAACATCTGTTGCATATATAGCAACGATGGCAAATCTCCGCGTCGAACAGTCTTGAACCAAAGTCCACAGCTTGTTGAGAGATGATCCTCCTGAACTCCTGTCTTTTCTTTAAGGGAAAGACCAACTTTTGCCCGTTGTCTACCACTCTTCCACGGGCATGGAGGAGTAAACACCAAACTTTGTAGGGAATTCGTCCGTGTCGCATTCGAATCCTATGATCCAAGTATGGCCACCTTCTTTGTCGGACTTCGTCATTTGTTTGTGAGAGGCTGATCTAGGTGCTAGTAACTCTATCAACCCAACTATTCGCAAGCATTTTTCGCAGGTGGTTGCTTTCAAATTCAAGCCACCTTTTTCCTACAACTTTAGACAGACTTCACCATTCCCATCCATGTGCCATTATACAGATTACGTTGATGTTGACCAGGCACAACTTCAGCTTCAGAGAGCACCTGCTAGATCTCTGAACATTATTTAATTGAGAGAATGCTGAACCTGCATTTGCAATTTGAAGTACGATCACTTATTTGGGGTTATTCGGTGAGAGACCTGGTCTGGGTGTTAGGTATTTTATAAACCCAACTAATCACAAGCATTTTTCGCAGGAAATTACTCTCAAATCCAATCAACCTTTTATACACAGCTTTAGGCAGACTCTAGTGTTCGGATCCACATATCATTATGGAGATTACGCTGCTGTTGAATAAGCATAGCTTCTGCTTCAGAGAGTACTTGCTAAATCTCCAAACAGTATTTGATTTAGAGAATTAGATAAACGATAAAAACCCTCCAGAGCCACAGATAGGGTGTCGATAGTTTATTTTTGGCGTTTCAGATGTTGAGTCTTTTTTACAGGTACAGGTTGCAAATCTGTTGCCCAACCTTACAGTAGAGGGAATTGAACCCCAGACATCATAGTGCCAAGTAGAGCATCAGTCGACTCTACCGCCATAGGTTAATTGAGAGACTGCTGCACCCGCATATGGAATTTGAATCATTATCATTTATTTGTGGTTGTTTAGTAAGAGACCTGATCTAGGTGTTAGCTCCTCTATCAACCAACTAATCACGAGTATACTTTGCAGGCAATTGCTCTCAATCCAAGAAACCTTTCTCTGCAGTTTTAGTCAGATTCCGAGATTCGCATCCATATGTCATTGTCACATATCAATGCTGTACCTGTACATGCAATTCGAAGCATGGTCTCTGTCGCAACTACTGTCTTAAGTTATAATAGAGGTACTGCTGGCAGTTACTTGAATTCGCTAACAACAATTTAGAATCTAATAGAAACTTTAATTTGTCCCTGTTTCACAAGGCTGAGTTTTATTCTCTGTTTTATTCAACTGAGATAATTTTTTTTCTGTAATGCTCAACCTCAAAAATGAAAAAAACCTAGATGTTACCAAAAAAAAAACGAGCAAATAATTAATTTTGTTCAGGTTAAAAGCTTGGAAAAACATTGTTTGTTGACCTAAACTTATGTAGTTTCATGTATTGTAATCTTCTCTAATCCGAACAAGAACGATGACATGTTGAAAGACTTGGTACACTGTGTCTGTATGTCTCGAGAAACATTAGTCTATCAGCTTAAACTCGACCAGCTTACTTGCAATGCCCACCTTGTTCTCCTAGTCTTGAATAAAATGACTTTCTTCTTCCCAGAGGGAAAAAAATGTTACGACGCTGCTGATTTAACAACATACATGAGGTTATTCGTAAAGTTGAGTGTGGTGTTTTAGTTAGGTGTATTCTGCGGTGTATTCCCGCCACTTCTTTAACAAGAAGTGGCAGGGGAAGTGTGTAGAAATGGACGATACTTGTATTTGTTTTAAGACACAAACTCTAAACATTTTTTATTTGCCCTTGGTGTTGAAAGCCTCCAATTGGCTCCATATCTGTATCAACTGTGTTGTCTATATGTGTCTTTGCTTGCCTCCTCTTATTCCACTGCATCATGGGTTTGCAGTTCGACACCTGTTCATAGTGGGCGCTATATATCCTCCAACAAACATGACCAAATCAGGTTAAGCGGCGTTTTAGATTAGTTGATCAAGGTCATATTTTTGACGGCAACGTATTCGAATTTCGGCGCACCTGACTCTATTTAAGAGAGAGGCACTGAGTATTTACTGGGTTTTGACTGCGTAGCAAAGACGACTACAGATCAATACAAATCATCAAATATATGTATTGCTGATAAACTAAAAAATTCCGATACCCTACGTACCCTAAAAATTCCGTTACCCTATTTAACCTTAAAAATTCCGACTTCCTACGTACCTTAAAAAATTTCTTTACCCTATGTAACATAAAAAATTCCGATACCCTACGTAACCCAAAAAATTCAGTTACCCTATGTAACCAAAAAAATTCCGATACCCTACATACCCTAAAAAATTCCATTACCCTATGTAACCTAAAAAATTTCCGATATCCTACGTACCCTAAAAAATTTTGTTACCCTATGTAACCGAAAAAGTTCCGATACCCTACGTAACCTAAAAAATTCCAATACCTCACACTCACGAAAGAGCTGAACGTACTGGAATATGATCATTATCTGCTGTTTAGGTTTATGGACTTTGCAGTTTAATTATTTAGCTCTCTTCTTTATTCCCTGATCTTAGTGTTGTGAAGAATTGAAGTGTGATTTAGCTACAACTCTGGATATGTTGAGATAGTCTTGTTGCCTCTAGGTGTTTAAATATGAGTTTACCTAGTAGAAAAGGCCCGACCTACAGAGCTCTTGGCTATAGATGCTAGCTTGTGTTACGTTTGTTAGCCTGGGTATATGTGTATCGTTGTTATGATGTACCTTCGCTTTGACTGCTTTTCTTCTCCTTCTTCTGGAATATGATTGCACGTAATGTGCTTGAAGTTGGAGTAAATGAAAATGGGACATGTTGCGAATTAAAAAAAAATTCTAATGCATTCCAGTGAACATTCTACTGAAAACTGCGGGAAAAATTTTAGAGAATGTATTTTGATTTTGGATAGCCAAGGTCTTATTCTTGCCGGAATAATAGAGTTCAGTTTTAATCAAATTAAGAAAAAAAAACGTTTGCCACACAAAATCCCTATCACTAGTGAGCAGCAGCATGATCATGATATTCATTTAGGCAATAACTATAGCTACAAATTTGGAGATAGAAAAATATGCCTAAATAAAGTGTAGCTTTGTGGGCTCTTTGTATTGCAAAAAGCCAGCTAGTCGGGCTTTTGATGGCTCTCGACACGCCACGGTGGTATCTTGGGTCTTCAGTCCAGGTTAACGAGCCAGGTTGTATATCACCAATGAAATAAGTCATTTTGATGTGGGCTTCACGATTTTCCTTTCTACTATGTTTAAAAAAAATTATCTGCTCGTGTTTCTTATGTTGTAATTAAAGTGTCCGTAGAAAAAAAAACTTGTAACGTTGAAAAAAACTTGTTGATTAATTAATTTGTGTCGATTTATCAGACGTATATAGGCCGGTCATTACAAGTCTAAGGGCTTAAGAGATATGGGCCACTTTCCGTAATTTGAGTTCGTAGGTGTGCCCAGATAAAAAA
Source organism: Artemia sinica (assembly GCA_027921565.1). Taxonomy (NCBI): domain Eukaryota; kingdom Metazoa; phylum Arthropoda; class Branchiopoda; order Anostraca; family Artemiidae; genus Artemia; species Artemia sinica. The sequence continues at coordinate 21,513,148 of CM051265.1, read as the reverse complement.
GAGTACAAAATGACCTTTTTTCTTTATATTCCTTGTTTATATTTATTATTACCTATTAATATTGCTTATTACTTGTTTTGCTTATACTATTATGTTTCTTTATACTATTGTATTCACGGTTTGCTTTACTTAATTTTAGTTATGAAACACAGAATGTTTAAAAATTTGTCTTGATGTTTGTTTGTTCATTTATGAACTTATTATTCTTTTAAGGAATTCCAGTGATGTTGAAGTGTTGGTTCCTGGAGCTGGTCTAGGACGATTAGCTTATGAAATAGCTAAGCGAGGCTACACCTGTCAAGGCAATGAATTCTCACTCTTCATGTTATTTGCATCAAATTTTGTTCTCAACAAGTAAGCTGCCTTCTTATTTCTAGTTATTACGCCTGGTTTTGCCACTTTACATCTTGTTCTACTAAAAGGAGATGTATCACAGTTGACCAATTAAATTATGGCATTGAATTTTTGAATATTTGCTTATTATATCAGTTCGATTGGTTTTAGTCCTTACCAGTGGCGTAATTTCGTCAAAATCCTAGAGAGAGGGGGGGGGGGGTAAAGTTGGTGTCAATTTTCCAAAATCAAATGAAAATGACAGTGGAAAATAAAAATAAGCCATTTAGTACTATAAAGATAAAGATATACTAAAGAAAACTGACCTGTTTCTCTGGATGCTTGAATTATGCAGGCTTACCTTAGTTTTAACAAGATGTTTTTTTTGCAGAAACTAAATTTTAGCTGGGGGGGGGGGGGCAAACTGGAATCTGGAGGGGGCAGTTGCCCCCCTCCCCTGCCCCATAGCAAATTACGGCCCTGGTCTTTACTATTCACTGAGTTGATACCTTTTGATATTAAGGATCCAGATTTGTAGATTCGCAGAGATCGCCTAGTTGTGGGAGTGGTAGCTTGCGTTCTGGCCGTGGTATATAGCAACTGGGAGTTTTGGAGGAAACAGCTGAATAAATGAAGATGGACGAACTACTGAATAATAGGGAAAATGGGTGTGAAAATGATAAAGTCAGTGAGGGGGCTTAAGATGTTCGCATTGAAGCCTTTGGGAGAGATCACCAGGCTCGTCACAAGGAAGCCAATGATAGGACTAAAGAAGCTTGTTGGAAAAATTTTTAGAGCATTAGTTCATCGTAAGCACCCTTTATGCCAGAGACATGTATTTCTATTTCTCAAATGCATGCTTGAGATTTTGAATGATCAATAACCTTCAAGTAAAAAAAAAAAAAAAATCCAAGGAATTGAGTTCAAGAGATTTAGACGCGCCAGTTTTCAAGTTTAAAAAATGAGGTGACTAGTGCTCATGCTTGTTATGACAAGAGTTTTTCTCGAAGATTTTAATTTTCTCGAAGATTGAAGATTTTAGAGGTCGTGATTTCACTCGAAAGTTCTAAAAAGTGAGAGTTACCAGCCCTCTCACCCACAGAAGACCTTTGAAACATAATAATTTATTTTCGAAAGTAGTGCAAGTCTTTTGGTTCTTTGGTCCACAGTGCAAGCAAAAAGCTATCTGTCAAAGTGTGCTTTTTTTGTCTGCTTTTTTTTAAGATCTAGTTTTTTTTTTTTGCTATGATTTTGTTCCCTGTTGCTTTTTAATCTGGAATAGAAAGATCTTGTTTGAAAAGAGTATATTTTTTTGTCTTCTTTTGATCTTACTATGCCTAAATCAGTAAGTGTCTGTAACACTAGGGATAGCCCGTTTATAGATATTTAAAACTGTTTTACAATTACACCAAGTGGTAAAACAAACTAACAAGCCTGACTAGCTCAGTAGACACAGCATCCGATTCTATGTCTTTTTCCTGTTCTTTTGCTTTTTCTCGTCAATAGAAAATAAAATATTGAATATATATACCTTTATAATTAAAAGTTGTACTTGCGGTTGAATAATCGATGCTAGGCTGCTTCAGGCGTGCAGATGGATAAGGAGCTCCATTGAAAGGCAGAGGGATTTGCTCTTCCTCACTAAGTATTTCCAAAGTAATAGTTTTAATCTACCCCATTTTGTCTCTCGGCTGGGTTGAGCTGAAACTTTTACAGATAAAATCTGGGGAAGGGGGAGGGTATAATGAAACGCCGAAATATATCAGGGAGGGGGGATGCAAATTTTTCTTTAATCTCACAAAAGTGCACATATATATATATATATATATATAATATATATATATATATAATATATATATATATATATATATAATATATATATATATATATATATATATATATATAATATATATATATATATATATATATATATATATATATATATATATATATATATATATATATATATATATATATATATATATATATATATATATATATATATATATATTATCGTCCAACAGGCTTCGCCACTAGTAAAATAATAAACGCTATTTCGTCTATACTTTATATACGTCAAACGTTAAACGCATAAAATTCTGTCTAAGTGTTGGTTTATTTTATTGAGAAAATATACATGTTTACTTAACTTAGTAAATGTCGGCAGATCAGTTCTTGACAGTGAAACGACATTGGAGGGTGGTACTAGCCAGAATAGATGGATAACCAGAGCTATGAAAAACACGGACAGATTTGGTTCATTGATCCTCGGCAGCTCTGGTAAGGAACTGAAAATAAACTGCGAAACGGCTATAAAGCTTTGAAATCACGGTATTTAATCTGAGAGTGACACATTTGAATGAATAAAGACGTTTCACTTTATTTTAATACGGCTTTATAAAATGTATTAAAGCTTTGATTTCAAAGATGGAATTGCGTGTTTAAAAGTATACATTAAAACTGCGCGTTAATTGAATATTAGAACTGTATGATCTCATCTTCATTGAATTTGTGACCTAAAAAACTATTTGTTGACCGTTTCTTTTAGAATAAACTTTTCTTTCAATTAGACGAACATTTACAAGACAATGAAGTTAGGCTTTGTCAATTTTGTCGAATCAACGTTTCAGTTGCTGGATCTTTTTTACAGGGACTAGTAGCAAGCTTGCCCCCTAATCTTGCTGCGGCGGGGATCAAACCCGAGGCCCATGTTACCATGCTGAGCGTCAATCCACAGTGCTGCAACAGGATGGGACGAACACGCTACTAATTAAAACGTGTCTAATTTGGACTATTCAAACTTACAGTTGGACGTCAGTTTTTTTTCTCTCTTGCAGATTGTAGATAAAAAAGTTAAAATAATTAAATGAAGTTTAAGGCTTTGTTTTCATATTTATCAAAGAGTTGAGTGAGTTTGTTTCTTTTAGTTGTTTTTTATTAGTCATAGAGCCCAAATATTTCCTTGGCTTGTGTTTTGGCAACTATGTTCAGAAAATTCATTATTAAGTTCTTGTTTGTCATATAGTTTACTTGGTAAAAAAAAAAAAAAAACAATTGATGAGTCATTGATAAATAACAATATAAGAAGTCACATTGTTTGTGAATTTGCGCCTTCGATAGGCTTTTTCCCCCTTGAAACTAGAAAAATTTCGCTTTTTGAAGATTCTTTTTTTGCAGTGCAGATTTTGCTTTGCAGTTTTAGTTTTTCGAAAGATTTCTCTGTGGATAATATAATTTTTTTCTTGTGTCGCCATTTTTGGATTGGCTTTCTTGGCTTTTCAAATAAATAGTCCAAGCATAAACAAATATTATCCGCTGTCGTAGCTTGCATTGTACAATTTCCATTGATGTAAGAATGCCAAGAAGTAGCTCATCAAAATTTCCCTCCAGCCAATTTACCCTAATTTGAGATAGGTTGGGGCACTTCAGGAGAAAAGGACCTAATGCATCCTCCTCCGCATCGCCGATTTGGAAACAGCAATTATTCTTTGCTTCAATACTTCCCGTGAATTTCCAAAAGTTGTTTCCCCTCACTGGGAGACAGTTTATCCTCAACTGGATCCATATCCTTATAAATCTAAGCAGAATATTCAACATAAACTTTCATTTCATATCTAGATTTTTATTGAATTATTTGTTTATTGATTTTAACAGGTGCCAAGGATTGAATCATTACCGAATTTTCCCGTGGGTTCATACATATACAAACAATGTGAAAGATGAAGATCAAACGAGGCCATCATTTTTTCCTGATGCAGATCCTTCAGAACTCCCTCCCAATGCGAGATTCTCCATGGCTGCTGGAGACTTTCTCGAGGTGACTTTCTCTTCTTTTTAGTTTTTTTGGTATCCTTAGGCTAAATCTTTTGACTTAGTCATTTATCAAAAATGATACTTAGCTTGATACTGCTTGATACATTGCAACCGCAGTTCATTGCACTTTACTAAAAACAAAATGCAATTTAAATATTTTCACTTTTTTTTTTTACTTTAATAAATAAAAAATTACTAAAACTTTAAGGAATAGATATCAGTGTATGTGTATTAAACTGACAATCCACGGTCATCTGTTTTTTTTTTTTTTTCATTAAAGTGCAAATTTTGTTCTGGTCTTGTTCTTTTTGAGTTTTATTTATTTATCGATGGTGATTTGTGGTAGTTTTACGCGTGGAAGATTGTTTGACTTTATTTCTGCTAATTTTTGGCTTAATGGAGCTCTTTATTTTCTCTTTGAAAAACTTGTTTTTGGAAAAAAAAATTAAATTAATCTAAGAAAGGGTCAGTAGGGTATAGAAGAGTGGAACATTTTAAGTAGTAAAAATGATTTATTTATAACCCATTTTTTAATAATAAAAAAAAACGGCATAAATTACACTAAAAAAATGAATAAATACAGAAGCACATAGACAACTTAAATCTTTATCTCAGACAAAAGCACACTGATAATATTATGGTTTGGGCTTTGGGACTCAAAGGCATGTCTTACTCAAACGATTGAATAATATCGGCAGCAACACACTTTTCAATAACACGTGCATTATGATATGAAGTTGGAAGGTAGAGCAAAAATTTGCATTATCTAAAATAAACAATACGGATCCGACACAAATCTTTCTTCTTCACTAACGAATACATACCAGTTAAAAACAAGACAAAATGGTCACAATATGTGGAATACATTTTAGCTAAAGCTCAGATTTTCTTTTCTTCTGGGCTTTTCAATCTTCAACTTTTTTTTAACAACTCTCAGAACCTGGAGTCGCAAAAAAGGGAGCGTATCCCTGAAAACCGTAAACTCGCTACATTAACGAATTACTGAGGATCCACAGGACAAATTATGGGCTGAGGATTTGGGATTGAAAACTAGATATTCACATTTATCAAATTTCCAACCAAGGCCAACATACCGAAACATCATAGAAACTGGTTGCACAGATAATGCCAAAAAAAGACTTGGATTGGCTTAAGACTATAAAACAAATTTTGCAGTGCAGCAATTTTTGTTAAAAGCACGCTGAAAGGGGATTTACATAATGACACCTCAACAAATGAATGTGTTATAGTTTATATTAATCATAGGCAGCACAATTGCGCTGCCCAAGTAAAGAGCGATGTGGGCACAATGTTTTTTTTTTTTGGTTTGTTTTAGACCAGGGCACTTCGTATCGAAGGAGCTATCGTAGAAACTTCAAAAAGGGCTCATTCGATTGGAAATTGAAAGGGCTGGTGCCCTTTTTAATAATCAAAAATGATTGGAGAGCAACTAACCCCCATCCCTCTCCCATCATGTCTCCAAACACATCCAATCAAAATTTTGAAATAGCCATTTTGTTCCACGTAGTTGAAAGGTCCAGAAATTATGTCTTTGAGGATGACACCCCCATAACTTATAAGGGTTGTAAGTTATGCCCTGGGGAATATAAGGTTTATATAGAAAGGGTGTTCGTATAAACTTCGGAGGGGACTCATTGTGATTGGTAATCAAAAGTTCTAGTTCCCTTTTTAAGATTCAGAGTGATTGGAGGGTGGAAACTCCCCTCCCACACACCTGGTATTTTCCCGAAATGCATCTAATCGAAATTTTGGGATGGCTATTTGTTGTCGTAGAAACTTCAAAAATGACTCATTTGATTGGAAAATGAAAGGGCTAGTGCTCTTTTTAAAGTCAACAAGGGATTAGAGAACAGCAAGCCCCCTCCCCCCACGCCCATCAATTCCCAAAACATCAATTCAAAATTTTGAGATAGCTATGTGTTCAGTGTAGTTGAAAGGTCTGGAAATTATGTCTGAGGATGACAACGGCCCTCAGCACAAGGGTTGTAATTTATGCCCCGATGGCATATAAGGTTTTACAGAGAGTGGTCATGAAAACTCCGGATGGGCTCATTTGATTGGAAATCAGATGTTCTAGTGCTCTTTTTATGAGTCAAAGTGATTGGGGGCAGCCACCCCCTCCCCCACGTCGTATTTCCCCACAAATGCATCCGACAGAAGTTTTGAGATAACCTTTGCTAAAAAAAAATAGTCCAAAGATCATATAATAAGGCTTTAGGGGTTGACAGAATTCCCCAGAGTCTGGGGAGTAAAGGTTGTAAGTTATGCCCCAGGGGCATATAAAGTTTTTATGGAAGGAGTGGTCGTGTCAACTTCAGAAGAGGCTCATTTGAATGGAAATGTATAGTTCTAGTTCCGTTTTAAGAGTCAAATGTGATGGAGAGCACCCCTCCCTGGCATCCCCTTTTCCCGAAACGCATTAATTGAAATTATGAGATAGTCATTTTGTTGCCAGTAGTCCAAAAATCATATAACAATGTCTTTAGGGTGGATACAATCCCCCAGAGCCCATGGGCAAGGGTTGTAAATTTTGCCGCGGGGCATATAAGGTTTTTATGGAACGGGTGGTCGTAGAAGCTGTGGATCAGATGGAGTTAATTTAATTGGAAGTCGGAAGTTTTAGTGTCCTTTTTAAGAGTAAAAAATGGATGGAGGTACTCAACCCCCCCCCTCAAGCCTATCATTCCCCAAAACATATCCGAGCGAAACTTTAAGATATCTATTTTGTTCAGCCTTGTTGAAAGGTCAAGCAATTATATATTTGGGGATGACAGCCTCTCCACAGTCCTCATCAGGACAAGGGCTGTAAGGACAAGGGCAGGACAAGGACACATAGTATACATTATTGAGAAAGGCATGCATGCTTGAACTTTACTTTCCAAGAAGACAGAGGGTATTCAGGTGACCCTTTCAGAGAATGCTGAGGGCTGAGGGGGGGGGTTGTTGTTGAACTAAACCAAAACACGTTATGTCCATAAGGATTGTCAGAAGGATGTACCACAGGAATAACTAAGTATATTAATTTGGAAAATTAAAGAAATGATAAGGGATATGATCAAATAGGCAATATTTGCATCCTACCAATACTACTGCAACTACCACCACTACTACTACCAGACTACTCCGTTTACAGTATGGAGGGGAAATTTGAACTAAACCAAAAGACGCAATGTGCATACAAATTATAAAAATAGCGTATCTCAAGAATTGATTTGCGTATTAAGTTTGAACTTTCAGAGAATGCTTAAAGGGGAAGATCTCACCAAAAGGCAATATGTGCACGCTATTGCTAATACTACTGTTAGTGCTAAATTTACTGATACTACTACTACTTCTATTGAACCCACTTGTAAGACTAAGAGCACTGAGATGCAAATTTCAAGAAGTATATGAACATACAGGTTATCAAAGGGATATATCAGCAATGTCATAGCAATGGCTAATTGAAACTTCTAGGACTTGATGAGAAGGATGTTCTACTGACCAAAAGGGAATATGTTAATGCTATTACTAGTAACATCAATGGCTAATTGAAACTTCTAGGACTTGATGAGAAGGATGTTCTACTGACCAAAAGGGAATATGTTAATGCTATTACTAGTAACATCAATGCTCTTACTGTGACTACTATTACAACCATACCTAAGGGTATAAAGGTGAAATTTTCAAGAAATTTTGAGGGGGTAAGATGAACTGAATCACAACACACTGTATGTATGCAGGTTGTCAAAAGGGTGCAACTGCAATATCTTAGGAACAGTTTGGTGTGTGAAGTTAAAACTAACAAGGCTTGTTGTGAGGGATGTCGAACTAACCAAAAGAAAATATTTGCATCCTAATCCTACTGCTTCTACTCAGACTACTAGTACTGTTACTATTGTTACTACTTCTATTGCTACTACTACCACTAAGGCTTAGGCTACTACAATTAATTCTACTGCTACTATTACTACTACTACTGCTATTAAAGCTAATGATATTAGTTTGAAAAATTTTGGATATATAGAAACTAAATGGAACTAATTCGAAACACACTATGGCCACGCAGTTTGTCACGCGGACGCATCAGAAATGCTTCAGGAATGGTTGATGGTATTAAGCTGGAACTCTCAGCTTGTGTTGAAGGGGATGTCGAAGAAAGCAAAGGTGCTATGTGTATACTGCTACTAATGCCGCTACAACTATTTTTACTGTGCAAGCTAAGGGTATTAAGGTGAAGCTTTTAAGGGATATTTAGACGGATGTTGAACTGAACAAAACAAACTATGAGCATGTGGACTTTCAAAAAGGTGACAAAGCAATATCTGAAGAACAACTAATATTATTAAGTTAGACCTTTAAGGGTAAGGTGTGGGGTATTTTGAACTACCAGAAGGCACTATGTGTTTACTTTTAATGCTACCACTACAGTTACTGTAACTAATGACGCTAAGGGTATTAAGGAGAATTGCCCTTTCCCTTCTAGGGAAAGTTTTGGAGGAGTTTCAATTAAACAAGAAACTGTATGCATGCAGGTTTTCAAAAGGGCATATAAGCAATATCATAGGCAGCACCACTCTATAATAGCTAGAAATATCATTGAAAGTTTTAAAGGAGCTAATTCGATTCAAAATTAAAAAGTTCCGGTGCCCTTTTAAAGGGTAAAAAGAGATTGGAGGGCAAGCAGCCGTTCTCTCAAGCCCATTCATTTTACAAACGCATCCAGTCAAAATTTTGAGACAGCGATTTTGTTCAGCAGAGTAGAACGGTCCAGCAACTATGTCTTTAAAGATATTGGGTATGCCAATCCCCCACAATCATGCAATTGGCCCATTATGCTTTGAAACTACACGTTGCTTTAAACTAAATCAAAAGGCGTAGTGTTAATGTTCTGTTTATGGTTGCCAATTAGACGCCTCAGCAATATATCGAGAACGACCGGGAGTATTAAGTTGAAACTTTTGGGATTAATACTATTACTACTTCTGCTCTTACAGTTCAAATAAATAAAAAGAGTGTAAGTGTATCCAGGTTGTCAAAAAGCATAGATAGAATCTTTTGGGAATGATTTTAAGTTGCATTTTTATGTCAACTTCAGGAGTTATAAAATTAAATTCAATAATATTGTTTGTGTCAGGATTAAAAATTGTTGAAAAAGTTTCTCCAACATACAAATAGCAACTCAAACTATGGATTCTTACAGAAAAAAACTGAACAGATATAAAAAAAAAATTCCACGAAAAAGACTGTGTCATTAAAAAACGAACAGAAATTGATTTTTTTTAAATTTTCCACAAAACAAGTTTTTAAAAGAAAAGTAAAGAGCTCCATTAAGCCAAAAATGAGCAGAAATAAAGTCAAATAATCTCCCAAGCGTAAAACTACGACAAATCACTATCAATAAATAAATGAAACTCAAAACGAACAGAAATTACAATAAATAGCTAAGTCAAACTCAAAACAAGCAAAAACTAACATGAGTAGGGCTGATAACCCACCCCTTGGAGATTTCAGGTTACATTTATTTTAAGCTAAGGTGTTCTACTGACGACTTCTCTGGTATGACTGATCTACGTTTTAATTACAAGAAACTGAATTGTAATACATTTAGCAAATATATTTTAAACAACATCGAAGACATATTTTCCATGCCTTTAATAAAGAGATTGACAAATGTGTTGAAAGACTTAAAAGTATGACATAAGTCGGAACTGAAATTGCAATACCCGAGAAAAAAACCATCATTCCCAACAAGTATGCAAGATGGTGGGCCCCAGAGCTAACTAAAATAAGGTGAAATTATAGAAGAGCATTTAAAAAATTTAAAATTCACTGAATTTAGGAAAATAGAAAAAAGGCTATATTCGGATGAAATTAAAAAGTAAAAACTTGAAGATTGGAAGAGATTTTGTATAAGGTAAAGGTAGCTTAGATCCCTGGAGTAGAATACATAAAATATGCTCTGGTCACTTCTCTTTAGTATCTCCCATTCATATTGTAAAAGGTAACGGTATGTACCACTATATAAATTCATACAGTATAATCAAACTCAGTAATTTTTGGGTACTACATTATCCGCGCGTACAAACAGCTCCTCCCATTTAATCTGCCATCAGCGGTTAAGTGTATATTACCCTGGAACACGTATTTTGGCAGAAACTTCCTCAAAATGCCTCTAGAACCAACTCGAGACTTTGAAACCAACTTGTAATTTCTAATAACATATAATAATAACATTACACTACTAATTGCCGATATTTATATATGTATTGGAATAAATTAATTTAGAATTAGATTGTTTAAAAAATAGTGTTACAAAGGTGAAGCCAAGTTTTGCGTTCAAGAGAAATCTGACTTGTCTACCCGTGAAAAAATGTTAATGTCACTTAAGTATTTACTTGTTTAAATGTTCTCCGGAGCACTTGGATCTCGTCCGGCTTTGTCTAATGCCTGAGATAGGGAATGATTGTACTGTCTAAATTTGTATACAGTGGTATGTACGAAGAATCGTACCAAGAAACTGGAGAAGTATTCTTTGACAAATGGTTTACCGCTGATGATCCTTCAATTGAAACTTCTTTTGCCACCAGATTCAAGGTCTAGTCGATTCTGCATGAGATAACAACCGAGATACATAATCACCTATAACACTTGATACATTACAAGATGCTATTGATTCTCTCAAACCGTTGAAAGCTCCTGGCTTAGATCGTATTTTCAATGTAGTTATTAAACAAAATTCCACCTCTTGGCTCCGAATTTACTTCAAATTAAATAAAAAAAAAACAAGTTCTTTTAACTGAAAGTAAGGAGCGACATTAAAACTTAAAATGAACAGAAATTATTCCGTATATGGAACCCCTCGCTCTTTATGCTAAGTTTTTTTATTGTTTAACGAATAAAGTTGTGTGGCAGAGTCAAACTTTAGTGTAAAGAGCGAGGCGTTGAGGAGGGGACAGCCCCTTTCATATACGGAATAATTTCTGTTCGTTTTAAGTTTTAATGTCGCTCCTTACTTACAGCAAAAAAAAACTTTTTTTTCTTGGAATCTGGTGGCGAAAACGAAATTTGCATATTAAATTTAGTTTTTTTTGCGTAATGGCTTTCTCGAAATTTTGTTCTGACGTAACTTACGAATTAACTTACGTAACGAACTTCTATATTCGTATGTTTTTATTACTTATATTAGGGAGTTTGCCCCCTAGTCAATACCTCGCTCTTTACGCTAAAGTTCGAATTTTGTTCGAATCACAAACCCCTGAATCACAAAGGCAGGTAATTAGAATAGATAGACTTTTGAAAGTACTAAAAAAAACTTTAGCGAAAAGGGCGAGGTATTGGCTTGGGGGCGAACCCCCTCATATATGTAATAATTTCTGTTTTTTTAAGTTTTAATGTTGCTCCTTACTTTCATTTGAAAAAACTTGTTTTTTTATTTAATTTCTGATCGTTTTTAAATAATGCTGGGAAATCCGGCGCCTCCTTCGTAGAGATGTCCCTTCCCCAAGGAAACATCATCCATGAAAGGATCCTCCCCGTTCATTAGTTATAGCCCCCTCCTCCGACCCACCCCCCACCAGGAAAAATCCCTCCTGAAACGTCTTTATGCTTCCCATTAACCAATAATATATGTAAACAATGGGCAAAGTTCATAACTTGCAGGTTAGGTTAGGTTCATTCTCAAAGACATTTATTAGATTTTTGACTATGCTGAACAAAATGGCTATGTCAAAATTTTGATTGGGTGACTTCGGGAAAAAAAATGAGCGTGGGAGGGGTTCAAGTTGCCCTCCATTTTTTGGTCACTTAAAAAGGGCACTAGAACTTTTAATTTCCGTTCAAATGAGCTTTCTTACGATATTCTAGGACTACTGGATCGATACGATCACCCCTGGGGAAATAAAAAAAAAAAACAAATAAACACGCATCCGTGATCTTTCTTCTGACAAAAAAACAAAAACAAAATTCCACATTTTTGCAGATAGGAGTTTGAAACTTCTACAGTGGGATTCTCTGATTGGCTGAATCGATGGTGTGATTTTCATTAAAGTTCTATGACTTTTAGGGGTGTTTCCCCCTTTTTTCAAAAATAAGGCAAATTTTCTCAGGCGCGTAACTTTTGATGGGTAGACTAAACTTAATGAAACTTATATATTTGAAATCAGCATAAAAATCTGATACTATTGATGTATCTATGGGTGTGAAAGTTCCGGTTTTTAGAGTTTCGGTTACTATTGAGCCGGGTCGCTCCTTACTTACAGTTCGTTACCACGAACTGTTTGATATATAATGCATACTTGAATATCAAGTATTTTCCAAATGATTGGAAAAAAAAATTAAAATCACACTAATTCCTAAACAATGGAGAATTAACAATGGTTTACCATCTTCATATTTCTTCTCCTTCGTTTACTTCACTTCCTATTAGTAAATTTTGCCTACTCACTATTTTTCTTTGTGCTGTTTAGTATTTTCTTCAATTTCTGATATTTAGTACTGTATTTTGTAGATTAGATAGTGAAATACTCTGTACGGGTTTAGTCTCACTCAATAAAATCATTCATTCATACAAAATATTATCTTTGTCAAAATTCGATTAATTATTTAAATTAAATTGAACTAACTCACTTCCAGATTTATACGGAGAAGGAAACATGGAATTGTGTCGCAACTTGTTTCTTTGTTGATTGCGCTCATAATATCGTCTCTTTCATTGAGACTATTTGGAACATTCTGAAACCTGGTAAGTTCCACTTGATTTGTATCTACTTACTTTTTTTTCTTTTAATTTAATAGCACATGCAGCTGATAATCTGAAACCGTGTCATTACCGTATAACGGCCTCGTAGGTAAACAAAACTGTTTCCCGGAGAGGGGTGTGGTGGGTTTGAAGAAATTTCTCCCCCCCCCCCCCCCCCGAAATTTTTGTCTGAATCATAAAAATGCAACAAGAATGCATATTAACGAAATTTTTTGGTGCGTTTTTCAAATCCTTTTCCCCTTCCATCTCTTAACATATTTTTGATAACCGTCTGCTGACTGAAATTAGAGACCCAGCCACCAGAAGTAACTGGCAACTTGAAGGTTTACAGTTGGTAATTTTCAAAAGTATTGAGTTAGACATTAATCAATTTTAAGTTAAAATGGAGTGGGGGAGGGGTGTGGTGGAGAGAATTCACTTATTTAACATTTGGAATGTGGATGAGAAAAGATTTCTTCTATATCTGTCTGTGGAGAATTTTTTTTATTTGGGTAAAAGTGGAAACTTCTGTCGGAGCAGACCGACAGAGACGTGGCGGAAGGAGGGAAAATAACGTGAATTTGGCTGGGGATTATGGAGGGTAGTGCTGGCAAAACGCAGTGAATTTTTTTTCTTTTCATTTAGTGAGTTATGAGGGACTTTACCCTCATTGAAAGTAATGCAATATTAACTAAACATTACAGTCACCAAAGAGAAGTGAACAGTTACTCTGTTGAAATTAAAAGTTCAAATAGTTGATGAGATTACCGGAAACAGAGATATACCGGAAACAGTATATCTCTGTAGAGTAAATGAGAGAGACTGAACGGCTGAACATAAGCGGTGAATCTTTCAGCGGGAATTACTAATGCAAGAAAAAGTTTTCAGTTTTTCCGTTGAAATAAATATTGAAAATGCCCATGAGAGTTGCACTCTGTACCATAGTATTGGTACAGAGGAACAGGAAGAGTCAGAGTTTTTTTTTTTCCTGAGGAAGTGTATTAGTGGTAGAAGTGTCTTTTTTTTGGTTATTATCCGTCGGGACCTATTTTGAAATTAAGAGGTAATGGTTTTTTTTTGTTTTTTTTTTTAGTATATGGAGATTTCAATGTTGTGTTTTTTGTTTCTTTGTAACCCATTTCTAAAAAAGAAAAAAAAATAGAAGTTTTTCAGTTGGAATTAAAAAGTAAAAAAAAATAGCCCATGGGCACTGCTATCCGCATTGTGGTGCTGATTAAATGAAAGAGGTTTAAGGGCTGGACAAAAGCTTCGTTTTCAAACGCTAATATACAGTTTCTCGGTTCAAGTAGGATAATAAAAAATTCATGAGATTAGCACAGCCAGCAGTAGAATGGTGCAGAGTAAATGCAGATGTGTAAGTGCCGGAGAGAAGCTGCGTTTAAAGCTAAGAATGGAAGTTTTTAGCAATACGGGTGTATTCCGTATTCGTCGCCAGCTGTTGACCTATAAATTTTGTCTCGATGAACTAATCGTCTTTTTGAGCGTTTTTTTTTTTTTTTTTTTTTGCTGCGAATTATTTATGTTTTGAGAGTTTGACTCAACAAAACTATATTTCAAATGCTGGATTTATAGAAATACTTGTTAAAAGATTTTAAGACCCTTCGGTATGCGCTTAGAAAACAACCTATTGAGAAGGAAACATGTTAAGAAAACAATTCTTATTTCAAAATATGCAAAATAGTTGTAGTTAACACATTTTGCATGTAGCTAATCGTTTTCTCTACTTATTTCAGTGTTTTTCCGCTTTTTCTGAGAAATCTATAAATTTTTCGCCGTAACGTTTGCTAATTTTGAAAAGTTTGCTAAATGCAAAAGTGCCAACTCAAGATTCTGGTCGTTTTTGTGAAACAAAACACTGTCTATATTTTTCTTATAGAATTGTCTTCAGTCACCAGACTTTTTTCAAGAGTTACGTGTCGACGCCACTGCAATTACTTCAGCGTCCTCTACAAACAAATTTTGTAAAGGGTGCTCTGGACTGCTTTATTTCAGAGATGATTCAAAACTGAAAAAAGGGCTATTGAAATAATTGATAAATATATTAGAACAGGGGAAAAACCCTGGAATAAGTAAAGATAAAGCTTAGCTGCATGCAAAATGTGTAAGAATTGTTTTATTGACTTGTTACCTTCTTTACAGGTTGGTTTCTAGGCTTGTACCGACCATCCAATTCAGTCAGCATGCTTATTTGTGGTTTGGCAAATTTTCTTTGGATGTTAACTTTTGCAGATTTTTAATATTGGCCAAGAAAACCCTTTTTTTCTAAGATGGGTCAGTTTATCGTGTGAACATGTATGGTTTTTAAAACGATGGAAGAAGATACTGTGTTTCTTTTTTTTCTTTTTTTTTCTTTCTTTTTTTAGGATAACTGTAGAATGTTAACAGGAAGCGGCAGATGGCGGCGTTCATTCTTCCTCTTCCTCTCCAGGGACCAGTTTCCCCTCGTGTCAGTTTATCTTACTGTTCGACAGCAATTAAACCAACCCAGATTGTTGAGAGAAACCCGATTACATTTTGTTTTAGGTTAATTTAATGGTGTATGCTAATGTAAATGGCATAAAACCTTTTGTGATACTATTGATGAAAAAAATATGTAGATCGTTAACGTCAGGGTCCTACAACCTTCGAGGTCAGGGTCCCATAAAAAAGGGGACCAACAAACGAAAAAAAAGCTTATGAATTAGAGTTTTAAAAAGTTGAGAAATGAGGGTGCAGTTAATAATCAAAGTACCCAAGAAAATCTCAATCTGGGTATAAATCTGATGATTGGTAGACTAAACTTTATCTTCTTTTTTTTATTTTTCTCGGTAAGATTAATTCTTCAAGTTGAATTTTAAGAATTTCATAGAATGTGCCTCTGAATAGTTTAAAAGAAAGACCTAAATTTCAAAATTGACCTGGAACAAACTTCCAAATTAATCAACCAATTGCTGGGCTGCTAGTAAGTTGTAAAATTTTGAAAAGAAGAAAAGTGTTTCTTTTTAATAGAAGCTAATTACTTTCTAGAACAATTAGGCTAGTTAAACTTAAGTCAACAGTATATATAGGGGGGAAAAGGGTGACAAATCATTGTTAGTGTTGGTGTATGTATGATTTTTTTTCTTCTGTAACCTAGAAACAAATCTGAAATTTTAGACGGACCATAATCTTTAAGAAATTCAACAGTACATTTCAAACTTGGTTTTTCTCATTACTTGAACACAATGGCCAGAGGCTACTTTAAGAAATGTGGAGGATTAAGCATAGTGACGTTATCGAGGAAGGGGGGGGGGAGGTTGCACCCCCTAGATTTCTTGCTCACTCCCCGTAATTATTGATAAAAAACCTTTTCTGAGAGGTGTTTTTTTTTTATTAAAAACTGCTCCTTTTAGTATTGTCGTTGGGAAAAACCACAAATTTGTCCCCCTCCCATAAATTTTTGTGAATTGATGCCACTGATCAAGCAAAAGCCAAGAGAAAGATACGTTTCTAAATAATCCTGACAAGATAAAGTTCGACCTCATATCTAGCTTTTCAAACTAGCCAAAGATTAATTAGTGATTTGTCAACTTTGAAATGCGACTTTTTACCTTTCTAAAACGATAATCATACATAAATGGAAGGAAAAACAGAAACGAATCTGAGGAAGTTCAGAGCTAACTTTTTAATGGTTTTTTGAAAAGGCGACTTTTTTAGGATAACATAGCAATTTTCTACGCTTATGATGTTTTGCCGTCAGCATAGGCATTAATTTTGTTATGCTTAATTTTATGGTTGTCTGCAGTATTAAGTTGCGGAATTAAAGGTAGACACTACCTCATTAATTAGTGATTAGAATGGCAATAAAATCAGGGTCTTCTTCCAAAGGGCGGTGACGAAAATGTAACTTATGGCTGATAGTAGCAACCTTTTTAGTTGTTTTGACTAAGCATGCCTCTCCAAGGCCAAGGCAGGTTACTACATCATAGGAGTCGGTCGGCTAGAGATAATTCAGTGTAAAAACTAAAATTTTAACCTTATGCAACCTTTTCCCCCAATCGCAAAAAGTAATGAGCATTTTGGGTCTTGTTTCTTGTGTAAAGGAAAGGAATTCAGAGCTCAGAAGTTTACTTAATCCCCTATCCCTCAAATCAAACTAGGCCTGAGATCAAAATGTTTAGACCAAATTGTTAGAAAGTTTATTTCATCTGCCAGAAGCTGTCGTCACTATCCCCAGAAAAAAATTCCTGTTTGTGTGGCGTCAGGGAGGACCTAACCCGAGTTTACCTAACCACAGCAGTAACTCCGTAAGTCCTAGCAGGATGACCTTGAGGAATAACCCATCAAGGAAGCAGCCTAGTTTACTATAAATCATTATACTAAATTTTGAGTAACGAGTTGCTTAAAATTCTGGAATTTGTCAGTTTTACTGGGCTTAAATGGTATGTTTGACCTCTTCATGCTGTGTATTTTATTATGGGTTCCTTCCTAAATCTACACTTTCCCCTTTCTAGTGGACCTAATCCATTGATCTTCTAATTCAAATTACTCAAAGAACCATGCATAATCAAAACCACTAAAAACTTATGTCCCATTCTATGTCCTTTTTTAAGGAAGGACCATCGTGCTTTCAGTGAGGGGTTAGGGTTAAAGAGTGCTATGGAATTCCGACTTTATTTATTTTGTTTTTTTTAGGTGGCATATGGATAAATCTGGGTCCTTTGCTGTACCATTTTGCTGATATTCCAGGAGAGAAATCAATCGAACCCAGTTACACGTCCGTCAGAGAAGCCATTACTGGATTTGGATTTACATTTGAAGTAAGGGTTCTTTTTCTTTCTCTTTTTGAGCAACAATTTTCAAAAATAATTTAAGGTCAAAGGGCTTCTTTTTCTTTAAAGAATAAAATTCTGGGGAAATTTTTCTAAAACCAAAGGATCGAAATCTGCAAGTTATAGCCAAGATAATTTTCATGTAGAAACGATCAAGTTGTCGAAATTTGTTTGTAATTTTGAAGATGCCAAGTAATCAGAATTTTTCAAGGGATATACTGATTGGAAGTCTCAAATATATACAAACTGATCGAACTTTGGTGTTACCCAATTCTATAGTTTATGCTTCATTTTAAATGGACCGTTTCGTATTGTGTTAATGTTATGAATTAACTGTAGTCTTTTCTTGTTCTCTGTAATTTTTCACATTCGAATTATTTTTGTTTTATGGTTACGTTAGCATATAAAAGAAAGAGACTTTTGGATTTCTGAGATCCCATCCAAGGGATCACATAAAAAGTGCTCAATTAATTGGTCAGACGCTTATTTTCTTATTTATGGCATTGAGTGTGTTTCTGAATATTTGATGAATTTGGGTGTTGCTCAATGAAGCTGAGAAATTTTTGTTGTTACAAATCTAATAATAATAATAATTTATTTTTAGCCTATAATAAACAATGAGACAAAAGTGGAGCATATGAAGAGACCAAAATAAATAAAAAAAAACAATTAAATAGAACAAAAACGTGGGATAAGACCATGCAATGGTTGAAACTTTGATATAGCAAGACAGATTGAACTTAGGTTGTATCCAATTTCACACTTTATACGTCATTTTATACGGGCCGTTTCACATCATATCAAGAAAGCCATGACATCTATTTTTTACTTTTATTCTGAAACGTAGTAATATTGGTCCAAAAATAGTTGGTTCCATTAAAAAAATTGTCCCCCTTGTTCAAGTATTGCCCCCTCTTCCACAAAACTTGACTCTCGATCCATTGCTGGGCGAATCTCAATAAACGTCTTTTCTGCAAATGACAGATTTCTAACTTCAGTTTTAGACATTCAACTGTCGAATAAACGGATATTAATTTCCCAGTTTGATGGATAAACTCACATGGCTATAGTTTAGTCTTTAAAGATGGGAGTGCTTTATCTTAAAGAGCAGAAAACAGGATTTTAGCCAACTTTGGGGTACATTCTAGAAAAATGTATGTCTTCTGTGTCTGTTACACTTAGTGTGTCTACTTTAGATATTTGTTGAAACGGTTTAACCTTTCAAAATCGTTGATATTGTGCTTTGATTCATTTCAAAGCATTGGCTACACTGCATAGAATTGTTGTGGAGAATAATAGAAAAGCTATTTGCGTTTGCGAGCGTGCATGGTGTGTTACTCGACTGTGGTAGCTCGAAATTCGTTATCAAAAACCAACAGATAGAAAAATCTCAATGAAAAAAAAAAAAAAACAACAACAAACGAGTGGAAAGAAAAGACGAAAAATGTAAAACAACGCGGATAGTTTGCCTGTATCAAAACAAGATGTCTTCAGCACAGGAGAAACACAAGAAGAACAGATAAGAAAACAAACTAAAACTAAAAACAAATAAAACCACCACCAAAAATATATACAATTGGCGCAAACTAATCCACGTAGGGAAAAGCAGCTATTGAGTTACTTCAGTGAGGACACCAAAGCAACTGAGATAACAATAAAAAAAAAAAATGAAATTACGTTGGTTATTCTGTTGCGAAATAATCGTTGGCTATTACTGAAGCAAATCGTTTTGGTCTAGTAGGTAAAATAGTCACCTGGTGATTATTTAAGATCTTAATTCCCTTTTCACTTTTCAAAAGATTATCATAAATTGAGTCAATATTTAAATTTCTCGTGTCCCTATTTATCGAAAGGTTAGCAAACATGTTTTTTAATTTCTATGGCCTCTTTCGCCCATTGAGTATAACCCCTCAATGGCTAAGGCCTCATCAAATTTTACAAAATGATCAGGTTGAAAACCAAATATGCTCTGCTAAGGCTGAAACAAAAGTTTCCGGAGGCTTGGATAATCGCAGGGTTTTTTCTATTGAATTTTGATGATCATTAAATCTTTCAACAAATTGTTGGTGAGTCCCACCAATATAGAACTTCCCACAAGAACACGGAATCTTATACACCCCACTTACTAAATTTCCCCGGGTTAAATGCTTTCCAGAACTAAAGAAACTACCCATTGGTCTCAACGATTGGAAACATGTATCATGTTAAATTTACGCAAAATCCGTGAAAGCTTCTCACCCAAACCAGGTACATATGAGAATGAAATGAAACTTTTAGATACATATAAATCTGAAGACTGAGAAATCCCATTAACCCTACTGTCTTGTTTAACACGTCTATTTTCAATTATTTTGTCAATGAACTTAATTGGGTAATTATTACAAAACAAAATATCCCTCAAATATAACAATTCCGAATCCAGATATTCTTGGGAACAAATTCTGAAGACTCTATCCACTAGTGAAATCACAACCCTTCGTTTCGCCGACATAGGGTGGCACGAATGAAAATTCAAATACCTATCATTGTGCGTAGGTTTTCTAAATCGAGAAAAGTAATTGGAGATCCCTTTTAAATAATAAAATATCCAGAAAAGGCAATATTTTCCTCAAGCTCAACTGTAAATTTAATATTATTATCAAAGCTTTTTAAATGTTTACAAAATAGGTCTAAGGAGTCCAACCCATGTTTCCAAACGCAGACTACATCATCCATGAACCTACCCCAGAAGCAAGGGGAGATTCTAAAACTGTGTATAGCGGAGGTTTCAACAGAATCTATGAAAAGATTTGCCAATAAAGGAGCGAGAGAAGCCCCATAGGTAACCCAAAATCCTGCCTATAAAACTCTTCTAGAACCAAAATAAAAAGAATATTCATTTACCAGGATAACTAGTTTCATAATGACTTCAATATCCAAACTGGCTAAGGTCAGATCTTCTATTAAATCAAATTTTTTTTCTGAATTACTCTTTAAAATGTCCTCCCTTTTTTTAAATCACAATTTGAATACATGGATACAACGTCAAAACTACAAAGAATTGAACTCTCCTCCTATGTGAAATTTCCTAATTTATTGGTAAGATCAATCGAATTTTTTAATTATGATCTTTGTGTTCTCAAAAGATGACGCAATGCCACAGACAGCCATTTTTCTAATTTCGAAACAGGTGACGGAAAAGTTGACGCAATGGGACGGAGGGGGGCTCCAGTCTTATGAATCTTAGTTAGACCATAGATCTTGGGTGCAGAACACCCCCTAGGATGAAATTTGTTATAGAACTGTGGGGTAATGTGGAAATTGTTTTTCAATCACTCCAATTCCTTTCTTGTCGATTTTACATATTTGTCTGTAGGATAAAAATCCAGTTTTTTGTAAGTTATAGTGTCAGAAATAATGGTTTTCATTTGATTATCATAGTCATCAGTGTTCATAATTACAATAGTGTTTCCTTTATCGGCTCTGGTGATAATAAGGAATTTATCCTTTCTCAAATCTGAAAGTATTTTAATATCATTTTTTTGTGAGATGTCTTTTCCAATTTTTCTCATATTAAAGGTGTTTAGTTTCCTTACGATCTCGGCTCTAAGTCCTTGAGGGGTTTCAACTTTATCAATAGAAGCCATAATTCCTGACTCCACCTTTGAAGTTATTTTTGAATAAGAAATTGGTGTTGGAAAACAGAACTTAGAACCCTTCGACAAAACTGCCTCCTGTTCACTATTCAAAATTCGTTGTGTGCAGTGCTTCCACTAGCCTAAATTTTTGGACTTGTTCAGAATAGAAATTAGTTTCTCCAGTTTCTCCCTGAAAATTAACGTTCGCAAACACACGAATATTAACGAATACAAATAATTTATTTTTACTAACACTTATTAATTTTTTAAAACGCCTCTCCTGACCTTTCCCCTGGGAACTAAACGTATTTGGCAGTGTTTAATAACTTATTTAGGTAAAGATTGTTGGGGTAAAGTATCTTTTTTTTTTTTTTTTTTTTAGCTTTTCAGTCAGCAGGAAACAGAATTTGAAAAGCTATTTCAAATGAAAGAAAAAACGAGAATATAGTTGAGACCAATTAGTTTCTCCAGACTCCCTGAAAATTAACGCTCGCAAACACACGAACGTTAAGGCGAAGCACAAATAATTGATTTTTGCTAACGTTAATTAATTATTTAAACGCCACTCCTGATGTTTTCCCGCAAACTAAACTTATTTAGCGAAAGATGGTTGGGGTAAAAGAGGCTATTTTTTGGATTTTTTATTTTTATTTTTTAGCTTGTAATAGTCACTTTAGCACAAAGAAAAATTTGAAAAACTATTTCAAATGAAAGAAAAAAAAATAGAATATAGTTGAGAGCAAATGTGTTAATATTTCAGCAATTTGTGATTGAAATTCTAATCTGAGAAAGTTATTAAAAGAGTTGAAGCTGGGCTTTTACACTATTTTCTTTTTCAGAAAGAGGAGCTTGGCGTAAAGACCACTTACTGCCAAAACCCTTCATCCATGTTGCAGTATGAGTACAATAGCGTTTTCTTCGTTTGTCGTAAGCCTGTCGATTCTCCAGTTGTCAATTCGATGGCTTTTCATACTATTCGATGAAGCGAGATGATTCTCTGTGATTGGCTTTTTTTCTTTTTTGGTTTCATTTTTGTAATTTTAATTCCTTATTAGTAAAATTTCGAAATAATTTTGAATAAAGGATAGTTTTGACTAGAAACGAAAGCTGTAATAATCTGAGTTCTTCATTTTAATACCTTTAGAGCTTGTGCAAATTAAACGTTTTGGACCTTTACCGCTTGTAACACGCTTTCAATGACATTGTTTTTATTTAAGAAATAAACCAGTGTTGCCACACCTTGTGATTTATTACTAGTCTTAGATTTTTTTCATACTTACTTTCGGCCGTGAATCGTTAGAAAAAAGTTATCTTGTTGCATAGTTAGCCTTTTCTGAATATTCAGTTTTTAAATATACTTTTAGTTGAAAAAGTAAAAAAAAGATACTTTGGGAAGTATTTTAAGGAAATATGCAATCGTGTCGTGAAAATCTCTCAAAAAGTTTTCTTGTTTTGGGACAGAGCCTAAGCAATAACATGTTCTCTCTGTTGTAGGAGGTGGATCTTGCCCAAATGTTAAAAACAATTGCAAATGTTAAAACAATTGCAAATGTTAAAACAATTGCAAATGTCAGCGAAAAGGGGGGTGATTAAAATAGGACAGCTATACTCTTTTAACTGCTCTAGATTTTCGAAAAAAAAAACGTCTTTGTTCTCTTTTCAAAGCCTTGTAATACATGGGACCTTTGATTTTAAAGTTCATGACAACCAATATTTTTTTTTCTTATGAAAATTTAAGTTTAAAACTAAATTTATTCTTTAAAATGGTTCTTCAGTAAAGCGTAAGATGATAAAACGTCATAAGTGAGATGCATTTTTTATTCGCTCGTATTACGTCTTGATGCTCATTCAACTTGCTTTTGTTCAATAATGTTAAAGACAATCTCTATTATGTGTTTTCCACGAAAATGGGATAGAAAAGGCCAATTTCTTTTGAAAAGGAAACCAATTTTAGTATTATAGTTTGACGGATTGATAAAAATAGCAACCAAAGACGGTGCTTTTGGGACAAATTTGTTAAAATTGGAACAATGGCGACTGGTGGATTCCAGAAAATAACAAATGGAGATCGACTTTTTAGCAGTTTATCACAATAAACTACACAATGTCCTTTTTTTCCACATGAAAACTGGGAAGTTTTGAAAAGTAAAACAATATCTCTTTAATAAGGCGTAAGAAAACAAACGTCAAAAATCAGATGCATTTTTTATTCCCTAGTATTTCTTTCGTAACGCAAAATTTTTCTGATTTTCATTCTTTTTCTCTTCTTCTTTTGGTAACCTTCCAATTCTTTTGAAATCTTGATTTTTTCGGTAACCTCCCCCTTCTTTGATTTCTGCAATGAGTATTCTCTATCTTTTTACTTCCAAAAATCCAATAGATTGCCAAAAATCGTCCCAGAATAAAAGTGGGAAGAGGTCGTAGGAAAGAATTTAAAGGAAATTGAAACTTGTTGGGAGGATGTAAAAAGGGAATCTGTAAATCGATTGGGATGGAGGAGAAGCGTGCGTAGCTGTGTTGGCCTCAGGTAGCTTGGTGCTGCAATGAGTTGTTAGCAGTAAAGGTTAAACAAATACACAGTTTAGACAAAAGTTCAATAATAGAGCGTAAAATAATAAAGGCCAAAAGTAACACACTCAATTTCCTAGTGCTTCTTCGTAAAACTCATTTAATTGATTTTTCTTCCGTTTTCTTCACAATTTTTCGTAAGTGGTGATAGTTCGGCAGGATTTTTGATAAGAACTCAATTTGAGGTGCTTGAGCCTAAAAAAAAACAAAGTTCCTCCAAAAATAAGTACTTAATTAAAAACTTAAAATTATAAAGTCAGTTTAAAAGAAAATATCAGGTTACCATAAGCCGAAAAAAAAATAATGATGCAAATCATCTGAATAAAATAAAAAGATAAAGAATACGGCATTAGACTTTACAGTCCCTACCGGCGGTGCTGATCTCCTTGTTATGGCCCTCCAGTCAAAAAGTGCAATGGGGAGTTGGGGGCCAGCCATCCTGTTCTTCGCACACCCTTCTTGTTTACCTTTCCTATATTTCTCGAGATACCCATTTAGAGCTAGGTCGACTCTGGTTGAGCTTACAGAGTCACGCTAATGACCCCCATTCCGAACCAAATTACCAGCGACGCCAAAACTCGAATCCTTGTCCTCATGGACGCAGGATATCAAGTCTAGCGTGCCAACCACTCTGCTAGGGTCGTCTGAATCAAGCCGGAAAAACCAAATTCGAGTACTTGATCATGAAATAGCAGTCCAAGTTACTACTGGCCAAAGAAAAAAAGGGCAATGCAAATCGCCTGAAAGAGCATAATTCATGTATTTAATCAGAGAATGATAGTCAGAAAGTTAGTTGAGAAAAAAATCGCAATATTCGAGTTTGACCGATTGAAAAACGGTCGACAACAAAGCTCAATTACTTAACTAGAAACTAATAGCCTGAAAGTTAGTTTTAAAAAAATAAAATCTCGAAATCCTGGTTACCAACGAACAAAAAAAGAGACGAGACAAATCGTCTGAATAAACTGAAAAAAAATCCCCACCCCCCCAGTTAAGTACTTTATATGTTGTCAATTTCTCTTTTCTTTTCTCACTCCACTTTTGTCTAATTCTGTAAGTGGATTCTATAAGAATACGTTTACCCCTATCACCGGTACAAATCTAGTTGTATAAATAATACTATTGAGTCTTATCGGATTAAAGTAAAATAAGCAATTTACAAAAAAGGGGGAAGAAGGTTTCATTCATGTTGTTTTTGTATTTTGTTTTTATTTTACAATTATTCGCTTTTATCGTCTCAAGTTCTAATTATTTCATTTTGTTCACTTAAACTTTGTTTTATACTTTACTTTATACAGAAGGATGTGGTATATATTTTATTTACATAAGAGTGCATATATATATATGTATATATAATTAATAGCACACAATTGTGTAAATTCCTAATAAGAATTGATCAGAACTTCCCTTGAAATAGGAGCAAGCGTCAAGAATATTTTTGAATGAGAATAGGACAGGAAAACTCCCTTTTAATCTTTTCCCAGAAAATTTTCTGAATTTGGCACACATTTTATAAATTATCAAACATTAGAAGGGGGACCTGACACTAAAGGCCCACCTGACACCCTTTTGGCCAGGCATGTCAATTGGACGAGGTGCCCTCTTGTTTTTTTTTGCCTCTCTCCAAGATTTTAGAAGATACCTTTTTGGTATTTTCATTTTTCAAAATTGTCCCCACGCCCTAAATTTTAAAAATTACATTTTGTACCCATCTACATTTTCATGAACAGACGCTCCTGCCTGCGACCAAGTGATTAAATGACGATTGTTTTGACAGTGGACAAATTTGGTCAAAATTCAAATATGTTTTGAATAAATATACTCACACTAGGTTTTTCACCAAGTGTTCTTCGAGCACAATCACTGCCATAAATAACCGTATTTTCTGGAATACTTTCAAAGGTAGTCACACGTACCTTAGCGCCAATTACACAGCCGTTGCTCAAACTAGTATTCCGGCCAATATAAGCTAAAAATAAAAGACTTAACAACATGACAATATGATATAAATGTGTAATATGATGATGCAATGAATTATATTAGTTGGAATAATTTAGTTTATAGTTTCTTTATTGGTTTCTTTAGCCGTTGAGAGTCATTTGTCATCTTGTATAATTTTGCATACGTCATATACTAAACGTCATATAAATACGTCATATATATATATATATATATATATATATATATATATATATATATAAAATATATATATATATATATATATATATATATATATATATATATATATATATATATATATATATATATATATATATATTATATATATATATATATATATATATAATATATATATATATATATATATATATATATATATATATATATATATATATATATATATATATATATATATATATATATATATATATATAATATATATATATATATCTATATATATATATATATATATATATATATATATATATATATAGATATATATATATATATATATATATATATATATATATACTATATATATATATATATATATAATATATATTATATATATATATATATATATATATATATATATATAATATATATATATATATATATATATATATATATATATATATATATAATATATATATATATATATATTATATATATATATATATATATATGTGTGTAATATGATGATGCAATGAATTATATAAGTTCGGATAACTTAGTTTATAGTTTCTTTATTGGTTTCTTTAGCCGTTCAGAGTCATTTGTCATCTTGTATAATTTTGCATACGTCTTATAGTGAAAACGATACGACTTCTCCTGTGGGGAAAATGATGTAATTTATGCTCTTGAATAAAGCATAAATTATATATATAAAATATTTATAAGCATTTAAAGCATAAATAGGTCATATATAAATATGACGTCACTGAAGAATTTTTTTTCCAAAACTAATGCTCTAAACGAATTTTCTCAAACTCCTGACCTCTCCAGATCGTTTTTTCAGACCAGAAAATCCCAGGGTGCCCACTTTCAAAAAAATATGGAGCTGTTTTCAAGAAAAAATTTATAAATAAATATATAAATATAGTTAATTTTATAAGTTCGAATAACGCAGTTATAATTACTTTAATGGTTTATCAGTGATTTATTGGTCTTCATTAATAACTGCTTGAAAATAATTTTGCCTTCAAAGTTTGCTTCACGAGGACAGTCGTCCAAATAAAATTATAAATTGTAGCTTAAACAAGTTTTATCTAAAAATAATAATATGAACAAAAAAAACTTTTAAATCAGGAAAAATGCCAACGAACATCAAGCTCTTCCGTAAAAAAAAAAACACTTGATCTAGAAAGGCATAGGTTTTTGGCGAATCTCGAAATTACGAAAACTTTCTGCAATTCCTGTCAATGTTAATAGGGCAAAGAGGTTGAGGACTGGAAGCGAAGTTCACCGAATATTCATAATGACAGTTATGACGGCCAATGATATACCCACAAGTTTATTAGATGGGGGGAGGGGGTAAAGAGAAGGCTTCAAATATTGCTTAAAGTTCCATCTGCTACTTCACACATACTATCAAGGTTTTCTAAATATGAGTACATATGACTGAAAGCTTACTTTCTTCCTACATTTTCGTATTTTACTTCTAGGTTATAGCTTAAGGGAACCAAGAAAACATGACACAAATGTATATTATACTCGAATTTACAAACACAGGTAGCATTTCAAGTTCTATTGATCTCAACTTCTGAAGGACGTCTGTTAAGAATTCTACATTACTTTAGAATTTTATTTTACATGATTAACTAAAAACATCCATAATTTATTGTCCATAACTTTGTGAACTTGAACATACAGTCTGTCATTTCGGGATTTTCAGCAGGAAGGGAGAGAGCCAATCCCCCCCCAGATTATATTGCCCTCCTGAATTTTGAATTTTTCACCTGAAAATTCTCCTTAGCATACTTTCATTTGAAAAAAGACTTTTTATTCAATTTCTGATCGTTTTTCAAATCATATCGGAAATCCCCCTTCGTTACGTTGAGATTAAAGTACATTGTTTAATACACAATTTCAGGATTTTAATCTTTCTTCTTCTCTTTGGCTAGATGTATGAATTTAAAGAGAAATAATTTCAAAACAACTTAAAAAGAAAAAAGCGAATCATTTTGAATCATGCGGAAGAAAAGAGCCAATCGCGAATATTCAATGAAAGTGAAGCTGGTTTATAAGATCGGCTATCGAAAATTGCATTAATGATTACATTGTTACATAATTACATTGTTTGTGCAGTGGGTTATAAATAAATTATTATTATTATTAGTATATTGTCCTCCCAAACTCTGGATTTTTTACTGAAAAATTTGAAAAGAATGCCCTACTCCCCCAGATTTTTTTTTTTTTTGCATATCATTTGAAAAAAAGGTCATCCCCCCAGTATACATTTCCGTGGATTGGCGCCCGTACTTTTGAGCAATTTAAAATGCTTTAGGGGGTCTATCGTGAGATATGATCTAGACAATTCAATATTAAATATAAACTCACATATGGTTTAGCAACTAAGGCTAAAACCTCAATCTAGTAAAACCGCATTTGTTTATTCAAATAAATATCTTTGTAGAAAAAGTGCAACTATAAAATAACTCTAAATTATAATTTGCTGTAAATAAAAAGGATGCGATCACTCTTCATTAAAATTCACTTTACACTTACAAAATTCATTTAACGAATATTCAATCCATTTTAAAGAGACCGAGATTTTCCCTGAAATATACACATATGTCTTGGTCAGAAGCTAAATAGTGCCCGAGAGGGAGCACCTTTACACCAAACCTACAAACACTTACTTTACCAGATATTGCTGAGATTGTAATTTTTTTAATTTTAACTGTATAATTTTTATATTTCACAGAACGGATTGTGATTAATTTTGATCGTGGCATTTTATTATTTTTTGCACAATTCTCATAGACACTCTAAATCAGCTTTTTATCTACATAATTATCGGGCAACCCTTTCGAATGTCTTTTCGCCTTTTTTTCGGTTTTAGTTTTGATTCACTTTTAAAGTCAGTGGTTGGCAACTTCGTCAGAAGTGTAATTAACCCAAGAAACAGGGTTACCATCTTGCACACTTTTCATTTGAAATGTACTCTTTTATACCTCAGCGGTGATGCACAAGCAGCGGCAGCCGTGCGCATGCAAAATAATTGCTTTTAAATGCTAGAAAATTTTCTTTCTTGTTTCCTTTTCTAACCTTTGTACTCCTGGAAACTGGCTTACTTATGAGGTTTGCTTGAACGCCTTTTTCTGGCTCCTCATTTCCTCATTGTTACAGCCACTCCTGCTTGTTTTGTTTGCTTGATCTCTTTTTGGATCTA
The DNA here is from genome assembly GCA_027921565.1 of Artemia sinica. Lineage (NCBI taxonomy): Eukaryota > Metazoa > Arthropoda > Branchiopoda > Anostraca > Artemiidae > Artemia > Artemia sinica. The sequence goes on along the minus strand of CM051265.1, from coordinate 21,483,913 downwards.
CTTCTTTTATTGCCGATATCTGGTTAAGAAAATCTTCTTCCTTGAAATTCTTGAGATTAATTTGGTCTTTAATGTAACCACTGTTTATGATAACATCAAAATAGTACAGTTTACGCATTTTTCTGAAGGAAAACACTTTACAATAGAATTCTTTACAATAGTAAAGAATTCTTACTTCATTATATTCAGAAAATTTATATTTATTAGCTTTTCAGAGTTACTTGCGTTTAATGCATCCCAGTCCGCCCCCTCCTCCTAGTTCCTGGATATAGCCTTATGCCAAACACTAAGTTTGCTGATTTGTTGTTTTGTTCTCTTTCTTGCTCGATAACAGTACAGTTTAAACATTTCCTTGAAGGAAAATACAAAATAGTAAAAATTTATTATTTCATTACATTCAGAAAATTTATATTTATTAGCTTTTCAGAGTTACTTCCAGTTTAATTGCATCTTTACTGTTATCGAGCAAGAAAGAGAACAAAACAACAAATCAGCAAAATTAGTTTACTGATTAGAGAACTAAGTTTACTGATTTGTTGTTTTGTTCACTTTCTTGCTCTTATTTCGGCAACAGTGCCGTTTAAAATTTTTTCTGAAGGAAACACAATGATAAAAAAAAAAATTACTTAATTCACTACACTCAGGAAGTTTCTATTTATCAGATTTTTCACAGTTACTTCCAGTTTGAATGCATCCCAGCTACCCTATGCCACCTACCTCATACCGGAATATGGCCTTGGCTATATACAAAATCTTTCTGATTTTGTTTGACTGTATTATTTTCTGGATGTCCCGTCAGCAGTTGGTTCATAATGCAAAATTCTGTTAATTTGAAAAAAAAGTCAAACAGGCATAAAAAGGAGGAAGCTGGGGTGCAGCTAAATTCAAGGAGACTCTGAAAATCCAAAGCATAAATTTTCTGAATGTAACGAAGTAGCAATTTTGTTATTGTAATATTTTTTTTAATCTTTAGTTGTTTTTTTTCTTGTTTCTTTTCTCTATAGGCTCAAAAAGTCCCTCAACAGCCGAGACATCGATCACTTTCAGTATAGAATTCAAATTTTCTGAAATATCAAGCAAAGAAATAATATTCTAGCAGCTTGAAAGTCAATAAGCAGTCAATAAAGAAAACAGAATGGTTTATAAGTCAGCCCATAGGTCTCACCAGCCAAGATATCAATAGCTTATAATATACAATTTAATCTCTTCTCTAGTCTCATTGTTTATTTAATTCTTCTTTTTGTGCCATCATTTTGTTATTTTCTTGCATATTCTATCAATTTAGTCCAGTTTTCATTTTCTTTCCGTTGATAAAGGCTTACAGACTTGAAGCCAAAACATTTAGGGTTCTATATAATACAATATATTTTTTTCATTATCTTAATAAAAAGTTTTACCTATTATAATATACCTTTTCATTTCAATGTGATTACAAATGAAAAGCAGTGTCATCTAAAGAATTATTCACTGGGTTTATTTGTGTTGTCCTTTTATTTAAAAATCACGCTCTGAAAAAGTAAATGAAAAAAAAACCTTTTCACTCAATGTCATTATTGTCCCCAATCTTGGCGGCTTCAATAGGACAATCAACTGGCATATTGTCAACTTGAATGAACTTCAGCAATGACAATCAACTTCAATATGACGGTAAATACACACAGACACAAAAAAACTATTTTACGTTTTAACTCAATGACATTGTTGTCCTTAATCTTGGCTGTTTCAATATGACAGTCAACTGTCATATTTGCAACTTTGTCAACGGCAGTCAACTTCAATATGGCGTTAAACGAAAAAAAAAAACTATTTTACCTTTTGACTCAATGACATTATTGTCTCCAATCTTGGCAGCTTCAATATGACAGTCAACTTCAAAAACATTGTTATTTCCAATCATAAGTACTGGTAAAGAGTCTTGGGTCTCAGATTTTAGCCTTTACAATAAAAACAGTGTATTAGTGCTCAATTTTCATAACTGAACTCAAGACAGTCTGAAGAAGACAGAATCACAATTACATTGCTGGTTCAAATAATCATTTAACTATTTTCTTTTTTTGTAATTGATCATTTCATACCTAAAGACTATTATATGTGCATTTAAATATTAAAAATGAAAGAAGAAAAAAATGTTTCTCTAACTGGCGGTGACAATATTCGCTTTGTCGAGAACGAATATAGCAACAACAAGGTTGCCAAATTAACTGTTCCAAAAGACAAAAAAGAAAGAAAATAAAAGTATATACAAAAATTCTTTCATTTTTGGTATAGATGGCTTCCAATTTCTTTGTCTCAAGCCGCCAAATATTGTACTACTAAAAATATTTAGTTTCTATGCAAAGAAAATGCTACATTCTTATCTAATTAGCATCTTTTCTCTTTTTATGTGTCCTTTTCTTGCTCTTTCTGCAAACATGTTTGTTCCAACGTCCTTTTATTTTAGGTTGTTTCTCATTTTCTTTTGCTTAAACTTTTTTAACACCTCTTCGTTTGTCCTTTTTTGATACTTGTAGCATCTTTCTGTATTTCTGCACTGATGAAACATTGTTATGCAGATAATAACAAAGCCTTTGATTACTCTCACGCCCTATCCTTCGAATGTAAGGCTTACTGCAGTATATGTCTCTGCTAACGTGTTTTCACTTATTTGTTAGTCAATTCACAAGAAAATGTAACTAAAGGGCTAAACGAAAAAAAATCGTCCTTATTAAAGAATGTATAGCTCTAAATCTAGTTAACTTTCAGTTAAAACGTCTAGTTAATCTTGCAAACATGGGGTAGTATTATTGCAATATAACCCTTTTTCTGTTGGATTCACTGGCCTAAATATGGACGTTTAACAGGTTTTCTTCCAAAATATTTTATTAGAATTACGCAGAATTTCTTGTCATCAGTGCTGAACAGTTTTCAAAACGGATCCAAAATATTTCAAGAAATTTGTCTGGGCTTTCACAACTCCATTCCCAGACTGTTGATCTTGCACATATTTTAAAGCAATATTTGGCCGAAATGAGCCAACTACTTGGCAGTCATCAACTAGTATACCCTTCCAGAGTCACACAGTGTCTCAGTAAAATTCAACATGCCAGTCACACAGCTAGTAGAAAGTTCAATTGTTTTGCTGGTAAAGACCCTTTCGTAAAATGTGGGCTCATGGCTATTACGGATTTTCTTCTTTTTCTTATACAGGATTTTCGGCTCCGTCATAAGTGATGATATGCCTCTAGTCCTGATAATTACCATGGTAATTATTTTAAATTGTTTATTATACCTTCTCTTGATCACCTCAAGAACAGGATTTTCCGGGATAACACCTACTGGGAGGCCATTCCATATGGCGATGGATCGTCGAGCAAAACTTGTCTTCATGTATTCTTGGCAGGGTGTGCTCTGCATAAGGTAGTCCTATCGAGCTATACTTTGGTGAGTTTATCGCAAAACGTTTATTCTATCTGGAACAAGTCTTGATACCTCCTCAGATGGAGGGCAATGCATTTTTTTTGTGTAGAAACTGACATTGAAGCCACGTCAAATCGATCCTGGATTGACTGCAGGGGTTTGGCATCAGAATTGCAAGAAATTGCTGCACGAACTGCTCGGTTTCGGACACTAGCACTTTTCAGGCATTAAGAGCAATGTGGCTATCTGGAGCGCCAGCAAAGAGAACATGCAGAATTTCCATGACTAGTCTGATGCATGACGTGAATAGTGTTGAAATAGACTTGTCAGGGACGAGGCTTTTGCTTCTTAGGATGACTCCTAGTTTCTAGAAGGAGGAGGATCTCACTTTGCTGAGTTGTTCAGCCCACGTGAGATCTGACGAGAAATGAACTCCAAGAAGGTGTAGTGCTTCAACTCTTGTTATTGCCTCTCCTTTGAAAATGAAAGCAGGGTGATCCTTCACATTCCACGCCGTTGAAATTAAAAGCTCTTTTCTTTTTGATGCATTGAAACTGATAAGCCACTTATCTGGCCACACCTTAATTTTTTTCAGGTTGACCTGAAGCTCTTTATGAAGATTACTGGGATCTTCATTTGAGCGAGTCGGTTCATTAGAGGCACCATTAATCAACACGCCATAATTTATAGTTATGCATAGTTGTAGACTATTTATTACGCAAGAGTTCAGTGGATCTTTAGTGGGCATGGCGTCATCCAGCCTCAAATGCGCAATATCTATGAGCTTATTTTCTAGATTTCAGCAAAAAGGCCTTCAGATAAATATAGAGGAAGGGAGGAGGATGTACCTCTTCATTCTGTAATATATATTTGGACTAAGCTCGAATTGTTGGCGATGCAAAGTGACAGATCTGCTCTATTTGCAGATAAACTTTGAGGTTGAAATAAAAGATTAAATTTATACACCCATCCATTTAAAATAGGAAGGGCATTCCCTAAAAAGAAGATTAAAAAAACCTTGAAAAACATAAAAATTGTGTCCCTTAAGGTTTATGTTCCCTGTGCAAGTTTTGACATATTATTATTTTGCTCTCTCTTGGTTTTAATATATTATAGGATAACAAAAATTTTGGAATCACTAAAGAGATGTGATCCAGTTCTATCTATCTGCCAAATTAAATCTTAGAAATTAGGTGTAGAGGGTTCTTTTGGCAAAAACATGTTGAAAACCATTGATTGCTAAAAAAAGGACAAATTTTCTTGTTTTTAAAGCAGGTCTAGATCCTTCTCTAAGAAAAAGTCAAAGTAATATCCTAATTCTGAATTGGTGAAAGGATAGATCTGAAATTAAAAATAAATCTAACGATACAAGTATTTTATCATTTTGTTAAATTCAAATTCAAATTCATTTAATTAAAAAAACAAGACATAGCTCTCGTGGGCAAAGCCCAAATATGATGTCTCTTAGTCACAAAATAAAGTAAATTAACAAAATAAATAATTAACAAAATAAAGTTGTCTAATAAAACTTCGTCAGGATAAAAACACTTGAGATTGAGAATAAAATTATCCGGTAAAACTTCGTCAGGATAAAAATAAACTAAACAATAAAAACACTAAAGATCATTATAATATTTGACAAAGCTTGGCACAAAGCTTTTACTATAACGCATGGTGTTACAGTGGACTGGGGTTAGTTTCGGAACTTTCTCAGCCACCTCCCTGGGGGGACGAGATCTTATAGGGACAAAAGGTGGGGGAAGGAATGATCGGTACATGGGATGTTGAAGGAGGGTGGAGCCAAATCTTTGGCATAATTTTCCTCGGCGGGAAGAAAGGGATTCAAGTTTAAATTCCTTGAGGTAAAAGGAGTAAGGTAGAGGGGATCCACCATAAATGATTTGCAGTGATCTCTTCTGAACTCGTTCTATTTTATCAATTTCATCCTGGGTAAGGGCAAAGTGCCAAACCGGACAAGCATATTCAACTAAGGGGCGGATGAAAGTGTGAAATATTAGTTTCAGCTTATCCTTAGGAACTCGAAATTTTTTCAGTGTTTTTAGCATTTGGATTGCGCCGTTAGCTTTTTTTACAATTGTCTTTGTATTCTCCCGCCATGAGAGATCAGAAGAAATCACCACACCAAGTAAAGTTATTTTATGGCTTATTAGCCCGGAAGCGATAGGAGGTTCGAAAGACGGTTGAGTATTCTGAAGAAAAGAAAATGTCGTGACCGAGCATTTGTCTTTATTCACGACCATGTTAAGTTCAGCCGCCTCTGAGGTAACTTGGTCAATGATACCAGCAGCATTGCTCTTCGAATCCTTAGATACGATTTCCGTTAAGGACAAGTCGTCAACGTATTTCCATCTGTCCCCCAGCTTAGCAGCGATTTCATTTATCATGAGGAGGAAGCCCAGCGGCCCGATCACCGTTCCTTGTGGGATTCCACAAAAAACTGGCAGAAAAGTGGAAAATTGGTCCTTATACTTCACAGTTTGCTCTCTATTTGTTAAGAAGCTCTTGATGATTTTAATAATAAAGCTGGGTATATTTTTTTCCGCCATTTTTTCTAAAAGGATTTTGTGATCAACAAGGTCAAATGCTTTTTTGAAATCAATTGCAATTAAATTTATCCATTTTCCAGGTTCATCCAGGTGTTTTAAAATAAAATCAATTAAATTAACGAGGTAATGAACTGTCGAACACTTAGGGATGTTACCAAATTGCTTTCGATCAGTTACTTTCAAAAGATATTTTTTCAGCCATGCGGCAACAAAGCTTTCGTATATTCTGCTAAAAACTGACGTAACTGTGATCGGCCAGACACCAGAGAAATCATTAGCTGCTCCTTTCTTTGGAATTGGAGTAATAAACCCTTTCTTCCATTTCTTTGGAAAATATCCTGTTTTTGTTATATTATTGAAAATTATCTGAAGGGGAAATGATAATTCTTTAGCAAATGCTTTAATAAGAGCAACTGGAATGTCAAAAGGGGCAACGGAAGTTCTTTTTAACGAAGAGAGTTTACGGATTATAATTGCCGATGAAATATCAGCAATTAAATTATCATCTGAAGAAGTAGTTAACTTTACTGGAGGATCCTCGGGTGGAAGAGGGGGGTAAGACTGCACAATTGAAGCAAAATGGGCATTTAAATCATTCGCGGTTTTCTCTAGAGGCTCATCCTTCATGAAGTCAACTGGTTGAGAACTTTTGCCAGTCAGACTTTTTACTTTACTGAAAAACTGCGACGGTTTGGACTCCAAAAGATGGTCAACTTCATTTTCATAGTAATTTGCTTGTGCCTTTTTGATTTTCCATTTTATTTGGTTTGCCAACTGTTTTGCTTGGTTCACTTGACCTTTTCGTATTAGGCGCAATTTATGTTTTATCAGTTGCTTTATTTTTGAATTTACGTATGGTTTATCACTAGAACAGAATTTAGTCTTACGTTCGGGAAAGCACTCGAGAAATTTTGAATTTAACTTATTATGGAATTCTTCTACTTGGGAATCCAAGTCTTTAGCTGAAGAGACCGCGACCCAATTTTCTCCCGTTATCCAGTCACCGAATTGCAGCAGACCATGGTCAGTGATCGGCCTTGAAGTAACTTCGGTTACTGAATATTTAATTTTTACTTTTTCCAAGGGGTTCCACTGTAACATATAATGATAACTTCCACCAAGTGGTGCCAGTTTACTGGGATTCTGGTAATATTCCGAAAGATTTGACAGGATTACATCCAGAGATGTATTCCCCTTAGTTGTTGGGAAATCGACTAGAGTTTTAAGGTTAAGTGACCTGGCCAGCGATTTGCTATCGAGTTCGTTAGCATCTCCTAGCATTACTACTCCAAAATATGGGTGAGTTCTCTGGACATAATCTGCCGATTCCTGCAGCTTCTCCCAAAAAGCTTTTCTTGCTGCAGCTGGCTGACCAGGTGAATAATAGAAAACGCACATTGCTATGGCAGAGAGCGGCCTAGGGAGTCGCTTAGGTTGGGCTTTGACCCAAATAATTTCATCATTATCTTCAAGAAAAGGTATATTTAAAAGCTGAGGTTTAAAATATTCGTGCACGAGTGTCATTATTCCTCCTCCTTTTTTCCCAAGAGGATGGTCATCAGGCCGAAGTTTAATAAAAGAAGAAAAGTTAGGAACCCTCAATAAATTAAGATCTTGCCGGTGGACCTCGGAAACACAGATAACGGAAGAGCCAAGCATTTGAGCTGTAGTCTGAAGTTCAGTAAATTTTTCTAGATTTAAACTTTCGGCGTTGCTGTAAAGGAAAGAAGGAAATACGTAACGTTTGTCGTGAAACTCCCGGGAGGAAAGGTTTATTTTGGAATTTCTTGCCCCCTATCGCGACTGGGGCAGCAACAGGATTACTTAAACTGAAGTCACCAACAATTTTTTCCTTCTGCAGGGAAAGGGGTAAAGGGGAGGGGGGATAGAATAAGGACGGGGCTGGTTGTTGATTGGCTGTTGATGAAAATGGATAGGTGGAGGAGGAGGAGGGAGGGGGTCTAAGAGGCTTCTGAGATGTGTCATAGGAGGGGTGGTGTACTGAAAACTTACAGCTGCAGACTTGTAGCAAATCAATTGTTTGAGAGGAAACATATACCTTAAATTCATAATGAAATTTCAGAGCTAAATCCCCGAGAAACATTACAAAGGGTGCAATTTTTTCAGGCATAAATTATCCTCAAAGCATCAGCATATAAAAAGTAAACTTGAATGTGAACAGCAACCGAAATTCATTAATTTTAAATTTACCTTTTAAAGGTTATTAAAGGATGAGAAAATTTGCATAATTTTTGAAAAATGAGGAAACATTCCCAAAAATAGGTGCAATCTTGATAAAATTTACACAATGAACTTGAAAATGTCTAAAAGCCCTAGAACCAACCTGTTATCAACAAAAATTTTTAACTTTTTGCTTTTTTAGAAGGATGGTCTTAAGTGAATGATTTTTTTTTCCAGTGATGATAGTATCAAACCAGTGGACAGAGATTATTTGAATAGGGCTTATTCAAATAGAAATTTTAGGTGTTGGTGTTCTTTTTACATAACAAAAAGATTACACCCCAAAAATGCCCATTTTTCAACTTTGTACTACAAAATAGCAATGTAAACCTGCTCTGGCACAAGACTCAAAACCCTAGCTTCACCCCTGGTAGTAAAAAGTTTTTTTCTTTTTTTTTGCCTTTTTTTATCACAATCCTCAATAATAAGAGGGCTTATTGATTTCTATTTCCTTTGAATAATAAAATTTTCAGTTTACATGTTTAGAAAGGCAATTAGTAAATAAAACACTTGCAATTACAAACTGGCTATATTTGCTGCCCTCTACAATTTCAGTTGGGCAAAGGTGTGATTCTAGCATAAAGAGTAGGGGGTTCACACGGGGTTTACAGCCCCTTTATATACAGAACAATTTCTATTCACTATAAGTTTTACTGTTTTTGTTACATGTATTTAAAATTGTATTTTTGTTATTTAAGCTGAGACAAATTTGCTGCTGAAAGCTATAATGACAAAAAAAGAATAAGAAGTTATAAAAAAAAACAGATTAGATTACAAAAAAAGATTTTTTTCAAAAGAAAAACAAAAAGAAGGAAAAATAGCATTAAACTAAAACAAGGGGGTAGGGGTAAAGAAAGATAACATATGGTTGAGCATCAAATCTAATAATTTTTTTAAGCAAAGCAAAATTTATTCAGTTAATGAGCTTCCTTGCAAACAACTTTCTCTAAGATCCAATATCCAGGAAAAACAAACAGTTTTCAAACTTACCAAGGAAAGTAGCCCCCCCCCCATGACACTCTTCATAGATACCTTGGCTTTGTATAAACACAGTATTTAAGAATATGCTTAAAAGCAGTAATTGTAAGTATGCTCTTAAGTGACAAAATGTTATTGCATTAATTTGTTAATTAATAGTATGCATGACACAAAATTGAGATGATTGCATGACTTACGTCATAACACCATTTTCAGGATCTTTTTCCAATGATTTCAAGGACACAATGCAGCCAGGCAAACCACAAATGAGAATTAGATTTGAATAATTAAGCAGGTAGTTGCAACAGAAAAATTTATCAACAAACATGCAGCAAATTTCATTAGAGGTTGAACTCCCACCAAAAGTCTTGCTTTTGCTGAATTATAGCCCAATCTTGAAAGCCTCTTATTCTCTTACTTGGGGCAAAATAAATGGGGCTAATGGGGCTAGGAAACAGAATAGCTCATTAATTTTAACAAAGATATTCAAAAAATAGCTGTTTTTTCAAGAAAGTCTTTTAAAGTACCTATTAGCAATTATGGTCTGCTCTTCAATCAAATTTCCATCTCCAATTATAATGGGCCCTGCTTCAGCAAGAATTTTAGCCTTTGGATGAATAACTGTTTTTGTTCCAATTGTGATGTCACCAACTAAATCACATTCTTTGCAAACAATTGCACCAGGAGCAATTTTCAACCTGGAAAATAGTATATTGAAATATAGTAAATAGTATATTAAAAAATAGTAAACATTCTAACATGAAAATTGGTACTGAATCCAAAGACATAATGGTATTGAATCCCACAGAGTCGTTTCATACCATGGGGTATTGGGTAGGACAGAAAATATCAATTTTTTTTTTACAAAAGGTCCCAGGTCAGCTCACGGCTCTTTTAAGATTGTATACTTTTGCATTCCAGGAAACAGAGGGGGAGGGTCTCTTCCCAGAGATTAGTCCGAAGGACCCCCCCCCCTCCTCGCCTGGAAAAAGTGAAAAACAATGGCAAGAGCATTTTCCTGATTTGAATCATGTCAAACAAGGTTCTAGTTGAAACTGATGTCTGTCAAGATGTTTATATATGTATAATAAAAACTGTGAACTTGCATTCCCAATCGTTTGTGAACCAACTTTTTATGATTTAGACTGCCAATGGAATGCCATATTTTACAATCCAGATTACAAATTTACAGCCTGATTTGTCAGTAGAAAAGACCTTAAATCGGGCTCAACAGAAAGCTAAAGAAAATAACAGACATATAATGGCCTAATATGACATTAAAAACAAATTTTGAGCAAGCAATTTTATTAAAAAAAAAGCTGATGAACACAAAAAAATACCCCCCAGAGGTAACAAAATACATGCATTTCTCAAGCCAGAGCCCAAAAAACATCCAAATAGCCAGTTTCAAAACCATGGCTTAGATAGATACCATGTTCCTTATGAAATGAAAACCCTGTTTATTATGCATCTACAGTGAATAAAAACACAAAGAAGAAGAAACTACAAGAACTACAATTAAACCACAGAAAAAAATAACAAAGAAGAAGAAATAAATAAACAAAATCTCTCATACAGAAGCACTATAAGTAAGAGAGGGAACTATTCCAACAACAACAATCTTGTGACTGTACAAACATTAGTCAAGGAAAAGTTAAAAGAAAAAAAAAGAGTACTTATGTTATAGCAACTACGCCCAAGTTCTTCATCCATTGACGCACTGTAGAACCAGTTCTTTTGCTAGTTTCTTTTAGCTTAGCATGAGACAAGACAAAGGCAAGCAACAAGCACAAAAAATATACCCCCCAGAGGTAACAAAATACATGCATTTCTCAAGCCAGAGCCCAAAAAACATCCAAATAGCCAGTTTCAAAACCATGGCTTAGATAGATACCATGTTCCTTATGAAATAAAAACCCTGCTATTATACATCTGCAGTGAATAAAAACACAAAGAAGAAGAAACTGCAAGAATTACCGTTAAACCACAGAGAAACTACAGTGAAAATAAGAAAGAAGAAGAAATAAATATACAAAATCTCTTATATAGAAACACTAAAGGTAAGAGAAGGAACTATTCCAACAAGAATAATCTTGTGACTGTACAAACATTAGTTTGCTAGTTTCTTTTAGCTTAGCATGAGACAAGACAAAGATAAGTGACAGAATAGATGGGAAATATATAATTTGGGCTATATATTTGCACATTAGGGGGGAGGGGTAAATTATTTAGACAGGGTGAAGTTAGAAAAAAATTCTTACTTCATAATATACATAATAACCCTACCTAATACATTTTGCATGCAGACCCGCTATACTTTACTCCCGCCCCCCTTAATGTGCAATTATTTAGCCCAAATTTTCTTCCAAAGTATTATATTTTCGTCATATTTTGGTATATGTCATTAGGATTAACCTAACTTCCCTTCTTGAGTGGGGTCGCTATAAAAGATAAGTACCAAAAAAAGATTAGCACCTCAGGCGCTTCTAATGACCAGTGAAATTTCAGATGATAAGCTTTTTGCTACCATGAAAAGCACTTGAATTAAGTAAATGAGACTTTTAGGGATATACCCAGAACCAAAATTATACACCACAAAAGCCTAAATACCTATCTACCTCAACCCCTTTCCCTCAAAAGGACATTGACTTTTGGTGGACTTAAACTAGCTTTGTGTTATAAAAAGGAAACATTCACAAATACACCTAGAGCACCATGTGACCAAAGGAAAGTATTTTGAGCCTGGTACTTGTGCTAAATTGTGATTCACAAGGTTTTAAAGGTAGTATGAAAAAAAAATTGAACTTGAAAAATCAATCTGATTTGGCTTGAAATCCTAACCAAATAATTAGAATTTTGTATTCGAACCTAGAATAAAAGAAAATTAGAGCCAAGACAAAATAAGGAAGCACATTTTGTTTACCATAGTTAAGAAATGGATGGACATACTTTTACTGTAATTAAAAATATACATTTTTATTTCATGTACTTTACATGTGCATTTAAATATGTTTTTTATTCATGTATTTAAAAAAAAACATGTATTAATATATTTTTCATTATATTCTAATGTCTCATAAACAGAAATACTACTACTACCACTACTAATAACAACTCACCACAGAACCAAGCCACCTGAGGCCAACACAGCTATACACGCTCCTCCTCCACCCCAGTCTATTCAAAGCCTCCCTCTTTACACCCTCCTAGGAGGTACCTATTTCCTTAAAATTTTTCTTTATGACATCCCCCCACTCCAAACGCGGACAACCTGCTTTCCATTTACCCCTAGACAGTTGGCCAAAAAAGACAATCTTTGGCAATCTGTCATCCTTCATCTGCAGAATCAACCTTTCTCAACCTTTCTCTCATCATAGTCCTAGAAAGCAGGATTGAACTACAGTTTTCATGCAGCCTACTGTTTGAAATATGGTCAGTCAGCCAGGTAACCAGAACAATCCATAGGCAATTTCTCTGGAAAACGTCTAGCAAATCTTCATCTACTTTTTGGAGCACCCAATCTTCAGAGCCATATTTGACTACTGTCACCACTAGCTTCCAATATTCTAATCTTGGTATGCAGACTTATCTTCCTATTCTTCCAAACCTTTTTTAATGGTGAAAAAACACTCTGAGCTTTGGCTGTTCTACTTTAAACATCTTCATTGCTCCCACTGTCTTTATTAATAATACTACCAAGGTAAGTGAAGCTGTCCACCTAATCAATCTTTTTGTTACCAAACATCACCTTTTCATAATAACTTATTCCTATTAGTCTTCTTAACATTAATTTTCAAACCTATTCCTGCACCCTGAACTTGCAAAACTTCTAAAAGTTCATTTATTTTGCTCACACTTTCATCTAGATGCTTAAATCATCATTATAATCTAAGTCCAGGAAAGTATTCCCTCCTCATTTGATTCTGTGGTCTCCCATTGCCTTTCCTGTGCTCCTTAAGACAAAATCCATCAAAATGATCCATATAAAGGGGGATAGAACACAAACTTGCTAAACTCTTGATTTAATATGATACCAGCTGCTAACCTCATTTCCTACCTTAACCACAGCAGTGTTATTCTTGCACATAGCGCTAATCACTTTAATGTATTTGTCTGGTATACAATAAATGGATAAGACCTTCATTAAAGCTCTTCTATCAACAGAATCAAAAGCTTGCTTATAATCCATAGAAATGAGGACAAAAGGTGTCTGATAACTCAGGCATTTATCAATTATTAACCTAAGAGTGAAAGTTTGTTTGACATATCCTCTACCTTTTCTAAAACCACACTGTTCTTCTCTTCTAATTTTGTCTACAGCATCTCTCAGTCTAAAAACTATCATATTACTAAGTAATTTGCTACCTACAGACCAAACTAATGCCTCAATAATTACCACACTCATTCTTATAGAGTGGTTTAATTACGGTTTTTGTACAATTGCTAGGTACTTCCCCTTTTTCAAAAATCATATTCTTAATCTTCAGTAAATTATGTCTAACCTCAAAGCCACTGTACTTAAGAAACTCATTTACCATACTATCAGCACATGGAGCCTTATTATATTTTAATCCTTTTGGTACTGTTGCTAATTCTTCCTCATGAAATAAATATTCTTTCACATCAAAGGCATCACAAACTTTTTTTCATTTTCCTCTAAATATTTTCCTGCAGCTCTATCTTGGTTTAGCACATTCTCAAAATGTTCTGCCCATCTCTCTTTAAGTCTTTCCTTATCATTAATTGTGGCCCCACTCCTATTTTTAACAGGGACAAATCTGGATTGACTAGTCTCTCTCAATTTATTAACATGCTGGTACAATATTTTACTATATGCCATCTTGCTGCATCTTCCAGATCCTTGGCAATTTTATCCATGGCCTCTACATCACACCTCCTTAGTTCATATTTTAATACTTTCTCTACTTTTTTGTTTTCATATGATCTATCACTCAGATAATTCTTGTACAATCCCCTTCTCTTCTCTATTAAACATAAAGCTTTTTCACAAATATTCCTAGCTCTACTCCAAACATTCTTCCCTAAGACACCATCAGCAACTTCACAAATTGTTTTCCTAAAATTATTCCATCCATCTTCCACATTGTCAAAATTTAAACTTTAGTTTAGTATCCAACTGTTCCTGGAAAGTTTCTCTCAAATTCTCATCCTGGAGTCTGCCAACATCATAACCTCCCATGAGGTAGTTACCCTCCCAAAATTTCAGCTTTAAATTAACCATAGACAGTACTAGATGGTGATTTACTTTTAACATCAATAGCAGCACTCCTATATACCCTGGTATTGATCCAGCCAGTCTAGAGTTTACAATAACATAATCAATAAGGTTTGCCATCATACCACTGTGTGAATACCATGTTAATTAATCTATGGGCCATTTTATGACTAAACACTGTATTGGTTACAGCTAAATTGTAATACCTATAAAATTGCAACAGTCTGTAGCCATTACTGTTTTCTTTTCCTACACCAAATTTACCTTGTTTTTAAATAAAGTTGGGAAATCCAGATCCCCCTCCATAGAAAATTCCCTTCCCCCAAGGGAAATTTCTCCATGGAAAAATTGTACCCCGTAATTAAAATTCAAATAGTTGCTGAGCTAATTTTTTAAGGCATAGTAACAGAACAGCCAAAGAAGTCAAATCTATTTTTATGAAAGTCATAAGTTGAGCAATTTTCAAATGACTGAATGAATGAAGGGAGTTCTCCCATGTAACCCCCTGCTCCAGCCCCCCACCCACCAGAAAAAATCCTTCATGAAAATGTCTGTATAATTCCAAATAACCAATACTATATGTAAACAATGGGCAAAGTTCATAACTTACAGCCCTTCCCCTGGGAACTGTGGGGGATTAAGTCATCCTAAAACACATATTTATTAGATTTTTGACTATGATGAACAAAATGGCTATCTCAAAATTTTAATTGGGTGACTTTGGAAAAAAATGAGCATGGGAGGGGGCCTAGTTGCCCTCCAATTTTTGTTCACTTAAAAAGGGCACTAGAACTTTTAATTTTTGTTCAAATGAGCCCTCTTACGATATTCTAGGACTACTGGATTGATACAATCACCCCTTGAAAAAAAAAACAACAAATAAACATGCATCCATGATCTTTGTTCTGACAAAAAATACAAAATTCCACATTTTTGCCAATAGGAGCTTGAAACTTCTATAGTAGGGTTCTCTGATACGCTGAACCCGATGGTGTGATTTTCATTAAAGTTCTATGACTTTTAGGGGGTGTTTCCCCCTTTTTTTTCAAAATAAGGCAAATTTTCTCAGGTGCATAACTTTTGATGAGTAAGACTAAACTTGATGAAACTTATATATTTGAAATCAGCATAAAAATCTGATTTATTTGACCTATCTATTGGCATCAAAATTCTGTTTTTTTGGAATTTTGGTTACTATTGAGCCAGGTTGCTCTTTACTTACAGTTTGTTACCACAAACTGTTTGATAAGATGAGCAATAAGTATTCTATTATTAATACTTTCCCAGCCTAAACAAGACTTAGAAGTTTCATTATTCATCATGAGCCCTACTCCATGTCTATATACCCTATCCCTCCTGCCTGAGTAAACAAATTCTGTATACCTAATTTCATTTCCAATTATCCTGTTCTTTAAATTATTGAAATTATTTTGGCTTCAGGAAAAGCAATGGTTCTGGATACCAGTACATGAGAATAGCAAACACATCTTCTCAAGTCTATGCCAAAGTACTTAAGCCTGCTTGGAACTGGACAGCAAGAAATCCCTGGGACTTCCAGTATGAATGGAGGCTTTGTGCAATACTGGGCTCATCTTAGTCACAGCATGGTTTTCTATAAACAAGAGTCAAAATCCTGCACAGACAGTCTCAAGCCTATTACCTCTAACTCATTACCTATCAACCCACATTATATGCCCACTAATATTATGCTACTACAGGGTTGCAGAAATAATAATAATTTATTTATGCCTTGTATTTATACATGATGGTACACAGAGGAGTAGGCCTATAGGAAATAAAAAAGGCAACTGCAAACTACAAAATAACACTTCTGAGGAAAAAGGACAACAACAAAATGGCTTACAATAGCCTAGTCATAATAGCACAAAAATAGATAATAAGGTAAATTTTTACCAAATCATATTATTGACTTACAAATAAAGTGAATATACCACTGGATGCCCTTTTGAATGCTCTTTATGAATATAATAATCACTTCTACTGGAAATTCAAATTTAAGCCCTTTTTGAGCTCTTGAGAATGACAATAATATAAAAATATATAGGGTGTAAAAAGGCTTAAAACATCTGTTTTAAACTTACTGTTTCATAATAAATCTTTTTTTTTGTTACATTAATTAATTAATTTAATTTAATGTTAAATTAATTGTTACAATTATCATAATTAATTGAATCATTCTAACTTAGTAATTAACAAAGATATAAAAAAAATGTACCTGAAAAAATCAGTACTGTCATCAGCCTTGTGCAAAAATTTTGAATTTCCAATAGAAGTGATTATTTCATTCATAAAGAGCATACAAAAAGGCATTGAGTGGTATATTCACTTTATTTGTAAGCCAATAATATGATTTGGTAAAAATTTACCAATAATAATATAGCTCAATAGCTTGATATCCTAGTAAATAGCTCATAAGCACTTATTCTATTGAAGAACTCAAGATCTTGAATAAACCCTCTGTAAAATTCTACTTTAGCTACTTTTGCCTATCTTGGAATAAGGTTAGGTTAGGAAAATGAAACTTTCAGGGATAGGTCCACATGCTAAAATATGTCCTGGGAAGGTATTTTGAAGTACCTATCTCCACTCCTTCTCCCTCTAGAGGGTCCTGAAATTTGCCTATATGACAGGTTTATACCTATTGAAATTTTGACAAAACAATATTTTACCTTAATTTTCAGTTATCAGTTTCTTTTTCTCTGGCTTTAGCTCTGAAAGTGCAATATCAGTAATTTGAGCAGAATTTTCAGCCATATCAATGTTTTATTCCCAAAATTTAGGAAATGTATTTACATATCTTTAAAACCTTATAAATTGGGATTGAGCAAAATTTTTGAAGCTGAAAACAATTTTGTTATACTTCATTTAAGCAGAAGATCTATTTTGCAAGGTTTCACCTTCTATAACTCACAGATTTTTAAAGGTCATCAAAGGTCAGGGCCCTCTAGAGGGAGAAGGAGTGAAGGTAGGTACTTCAAAATACCTTACTGGGACATACTTTGGTCAATATCTACAAAATCATATTATTGAGTTAGGACAAAAGTGAATACACCATTTGATGCCTTTTTTTATGCTGATTACAAATATAATAAGCATTTCTATCGGAAATGAGTTTCAGTCCCCCCCCCTATATAGGCCAATTCAGGGTTAGGTTAGGTATAGTCTATATAAGGGGGGGGGGCTGAAATTCATTTCTGATAGAAATGCTTATTATATTTGTAATCAGCATAAAAAAGGCATTGAATGGTGTATTCACTTTATTCCTAACTCAATAATATGATTTTGTAGATATTGACCCATACTTTAGCCTGTAGACCCATCCCTGAAAGTTTCAATTTCCTAACCTAGCCTAACCCCTTTCCAAGATAGTCAAAATTAGCCAAAAGTAGAACTTTACCAAACCCTCCAAGCCAATGACCTGAAAACTTGCTATGAAGTTGATGTTATTATTTTGTTCTGTATAAATATGGTTTGTTTTAATATGTAAGTTTCTCTACTGATGATGATGACTGACTAGGCTAAGTCATCAAAATATCCAGAGCTTTTGTATGTTTTTTACTGTCTAATAAAAGGACCTATCTGTATTGGAACTCTTATTTTTTGGTCAATATATACCAAATCATATTAGGCCTATTGAGTTAGGACTAAAGTGAATACACCATTTGATGCCTTTTTTTATGCTGATTACGAATATAATAAGCATTTCTATCGGAAATGAATTTCAGCCCCCCCCCCTATATATGCCAATTCAGGGTTAGGTTAGGGTTAGGTATAGCCTATATAGGGGGGGGGGGGCTGAAATTCATTTCCGATAGAAATACTTATTATATTTGTAATCAGCATAAAAAAAGGCATTGAATGGTGTATTCACTTTATTTGAAACTCAATAATATGATTTGGTATATATTGACCTATTTTTTTGGTTAATGGCTTGAAGAAATAAATCTTTATCCCTTGCAATTGGCTAGCCTATTCCTAACCAATATTGTATTTTGTTTTAATATTTTAGGCTACCCTAGAGAAAGTACAGCACAAAATATTTAGTACAATTCAGTCATTTTTTGTCACAGGATAGCCTGATATGAGAGATTTGAGTCTCCACTTGACAGCAACGTCAATTCAGACTTCTTTCAATAGGCCATAGGATAGCCGACTGTCAGCGTTTATTTAATTTAAAATATTTCGTCTGTTCTATTATAACTGCCACAAGCTAGCAAAATATACTCAACTTGAAGCCCAATTCTCAACATGCTCAACAAGAAAGTCTTGACGAAAAATTTTACTCCATCACATCACTTCACTTTATTACAGGATATTGATAAAACAGAATGTTGACCTTGCACCGTAATTTGGGAGTCCAAAACACAAACGTCAAAAAGATTTTGACGTGACAAGCAATTTTACCCAAGTTTAAAAACAAAGGGTTTCCTAGTAATTACACGCCAACGCTACGCGGGTTTTGTTTTTTGCGGCGATTAGCTGAATTTTAGGGGAAACGACAGTACATCGTGGTTGCCACCGAAAATCTTTGGTGCGTTGGCGATTGGCATCGATTTTCACTTTATTACAGGATATTGATAAAACGGAATATTGACCTTGTACCGTATTACTGGACTCCAAAACGAATTTGTGAGAAAGTGAGAAAGCGAAGGGTTTCCTAGTAATTACACCCCAGCGCTACGCCGGTTTTGTTTTTCACGGTGATTAGCTGATTCTTAGGAGAAACGACAATGCACCATGGCTGCCACCAAATATTTTTGGTGCACCGGTGATTGGCATCGATTCTTTTTATTAGGAAGGATATTCAATTTTTTTCAAACCACCCGGAGTGACAAATCGTTCAAACCTGAATATACAGACGAGTCTGTTAACGACCTAATGAACTTTGGAGGCTTGTCCTATACAGTAACACTGATAAATTTCAGGAAAACACGGCAAAAGTGGCAAAACTCATAAATGTGTCATTTTTCAAAATTTTAATCTTTTGTTATTCAATATAGGGTAACAATCACTTTCCTCCGTGTTTGTGTTTCGCGATACCTGTTGTTTTACTTGATAAAACCCAGTTATCACGGTGTCATATTTTTTTTACCGATTGTGTATCAAAATATTGAAGCAGCTTTTATTTTTTGTGTGGGGCAGAAATAACTTAGATTCAGAAGAAAAGAGGAAATTAGAAGAGGAATAAATTAGAAGAAAGAGGAAATTAGAAGAAAATATTAAAAGAAAGAGGAATAAAAACACAGGCAAATACTTCTTGCAAATGCCTTATAGTATTTAGATTAGAACTATTTTGGAAGCCTCAAACATGACAAAATTTGCATAATGGAGGTAATGGAAAGTGAAAGAAGAGCCTATAAATGCAAATTGATTCTGCTAATAATTTAACCCCTGCAAAATTTGACTTTTGTTGAAAACACTTTTTTATTGAATTTCTGTTGTTTTTCAAATAATGATGGGAAGTCCGCATCTTTCCTTTATAGAAGATCCTCCCCCCTTTCACAAAAAATTTCTCCATGGATAATTCTTCTCGTGTAAAATCACCTCCGGAAATTTCTTCCACTCTGTCTGAAAATTACTCCCGGAAAATTTCCAAGGAGAATTCTGCCTGGAAAGTTTTCCGTAGTCAACTTTCATCTGCATAAAACTTGTTTTTTAAATAATTTCTGATTATTTTTCAAATGTGGCAAAAATATCTTTATAGGAAATTTCCCCGGAAATCCCCCCTCCCTATAAACTTGTCTCATGTCTCAGCTTTTTTGAACATTTGGCTTGTGTATTTCTGACTTTTGAAACTTCTGTTCGTTTGTATCTTACTTTTTGAGAGTTTTGTTCCTGTTTCTAAATTTTTAAAATTTTGTTCTGTGGTAAAGCTTTCTAATTTAGTTAATTAGGAATTTAGTAAAAATATATTATGACGCAAATACAAAGTTTAGAAATACCACTTTGTATTAAGATAAGGAATATATCCTGCCAAGTTTCTGCTTAACGGGAAATTGAGAAATCACCACTTCCTAGCTATTGCGTCGGTTGGTTAAAGGAAGGTGTGGTTGATAAAAATGTATAAAAGATGCATTTTACCACCCTATCAGCACCTGGAGGCTTATTATTTTTTAGTCCTTTTAGTGCTGTCGCTAATTCCTCCTCACCAAACAAATCTTCCTTCACATCCAAGGTATCACAAACTTTTTTTTTCCTCTATGTCTCTTCCTTCAACTCTATCTCGGTTAAGAAAATTCTTAAAATGTTAAGCCCATCTCTCTTTAGTTTTTTCCTTATCGCTAATTGCGGCCCCATTCCTATCTTTAACTGGGCCAAGTCAGCATTGACTACTCCCTCTCAATTTGTTAACGTGCCAGTACAGTATTTTACTATTATGCCGTCTAGCTGCATCTTCCAGATCCTCGGCAATTCTATCCATGGCCTCTATTTCAAACCTCCTTAGTTCATATTTTAACGCTTTCTCCACTTTCTTTACATTCCTTTTGTTTTCATATGATCTATCACTAAGGTAATTCTTGTACAAGTCCTTTCTCCTTTCTATCAAACATAAAGCTTTTTTACTAATATTCTTAGCTGCAGTTCTAGCTTTCTTCCCTAAGACACTTTCAGCAACTTCACAAATTATTTTTCTAAAATTATTCCAACCATCTTCTACATTATCAAATTTTTAACTCGCAAGTTTAGTATTCAACTGTTCCAGGAAAGTTTCTCTCAAATTCTTATCCTGCAGTCTACCAACATCATAACTTCCCGGGAGGTAGTTACCCTTCCGATATTTCAGCTTTAAATTAACCCTTGACACTACTAGATGGTGATCTTTACTCTTAACATCAATAAAGGCACTCCTATATGCCCTAGTATCTTGTATTGATCCTGCTAGTCTTCGGTTTAAAATAACATAATCAATAAGGTTTGCTGTCTTACCATCACGTGAATACCATGTTTACTTATGAGCCATTTTATGACCAAACACCGTATTGATTATAACTAGATTGTTATACCTACAAAATTGCGAAAGTCTGTATCCATTACTGTTTTCTTTTCCTACACCAAATTTACCTAGGCTAGGGTACCATCTATCCATATTTCTACCAACCTGGGCGTTAAAATCTCCCAGTAAAAACATCATATTTCTACCTGGAACCCTGTCTATTTGCTTCTGTAACTGTTTATTAAAATTCTTCTGAGTCACTAGTATCTCCGTCAGTCGGTTCTACAGGGGCATATACTACTATAACTGATACTCTGAACTTTTTAGTCATAAAATGAGCAATTAGTATTCTATTATTAATACCTTCCCAGCCTAAACAAGACTTAGCAGCTTCCTTATTCATCATGAGTCATACTCCCTGTCTATGTACCCCATCCTTCCTACCTGCGTAAACAAATTCTATATCACCTAATTTCTTATTTCCTACCCCTGGGATATGAGTTTCTGAAACTCCTAATAAATCCAGTTCGAATCGTCTGAATTCGTCAGTCAAAATGTCGATACGATAGTCATTTTTTAATGTCGTAACATTCCAAGTTCCAATTTTCATGTTCTTTAAATGATTGAAATTATTTTCGCCTCAGGAAAAGCAATGATCCCGGATACCAGTGCGGGACGGGGATCACATATCTTCTCAAGTCTACACCAAAGTGCTTAAGCCGGCTTAGAACCGGACAGCAAGAAGTCCCTGGGACCTCCATGAATGGGGGCTTTGTGCAAGCCTGGGCCCATCTTGGTCACAACATAGTTTTCAGCACTTGGCGATGCTCTTTTATCAACAAGAGTCGAAATCCTGCACAAACAATCTCAAGCCTATTACCTCCGACTCATTATATATTCATGCCTACAAATATTATGCTACTATGGGGAGGCAGCCCATAATAGATAAATTAGCTAGGAAGAGGTTTTTCAGCCCGAAAACGCCCGTCAAAACATACCAAGCCTAGAAGAATTATCCATTAGTCAGAATCCCGTGCGAATGCTGTGTCGTTTACTAGGCTATAATTTCCTCGTGGGGCACCACTCCTCAAGTAGGAATAGAGTTGACCGCAAGGTCCCAAGTCTTGCAGGTACCTCGAAAGGGTCGAGGCAGCACTTTGAAAAGGCCGTTGTCCATAGACCTGGATCTTACGCCCTGCCGCAGTTATCCTCTATAGAGAATCCTCCCGCGATGTTGCTCTGCATCACCATGCAATTTAACCCATTACTGGGAGTAATGTAACCAAGTACAGCGGTTCGGCATGCAAAATGTGTTAGCTATAGTAATTCTGATATTATGAAGTAAGAATTGTTTTCCGACTTCACACTGTCCAAATACTTTACTCCTACCCCCCTCCTAATGTACAAATTTATATCCCAAATTATATGTTTCCCATTTATATATATATTTCCCGTTTAGCCGATATCTGAAAGCAATATAATAATAAATATTTTATGTTGAATTTTCTCCCAGATTGTATGTATGTTTTTTGCGTTTCTTTATTCTTTTTTTTTACCAGGAGTGACTGTAATGACCCAGTTAATTAAATGAAAATGATAATCAATATTACTCAGTAATGTTCAACGATTGCAGCATTTCTCAATAACGCCAAACACTGAAAATTCTTATTTTATTTACTCAATATTAGTTTGAATCCTTTACTTTGAACCAACTATATTGAAAACACTTTACTTTTTATAATTACAGAGTCTGAAAGCGTAAAATATATCGGTGTTTGACAAGCAAGTTTAAAAATGTTGATATTGTTAAATAAAGTCCATTCAACACTTCGGTGCTCAATAGAATTGAATGCTAGGAGTTCCTATTTTATCTTTCATAAGTCGGCTAATGTTTTGTGTATTTTTGCATTTACTTTACTTTTTCCATTTTATATATACTTTTACTTTACTTGACATACTTTTTTCATTACCTTCAAAAAATGTTTTTCTCTAAGCTTTGCAACCAATCAAAACCAGACAGAGAGCATTGACATATTGATCTTTTTTCGACGGACAGAAATATGATTAAACAAATAAAAAAATCAATTAAATGTCGGGAGCAACTTTAAAACTTAGAATGAACTGAAATTATTCTGTATATAAGCGGAACTGCCCCCTTCTAAACTCCTTGCTCATTAAGCTAAAGGTTTTAAGTGCTTCGAAAAACTTCTCTTTCCAATTCAATGGAACTGTCAAAAAAATTGGACGAAAAGTCAAATTTCAGAATAAAGAGCAAAGATTTAAGAAGAAGGCAGCCCCTTTATATAAAAATTATTTATGTGCCTTTTAGGTTTCAAGGCCGTTCCCTACTTTCAGTTGAAAAACTAGTTTTAAAAAAATATTATTTCTGATTGTTCTCCAAATCATGCACAGGAAACCAAAATTATAATGTGGGGTTCGGCCCCTTAAACGTTTGTTTTGTTGTTTTTAAAATGGATACATCAATTATTTAAATCGATTAGTAACGCCCTCCTTTTCTAATTTTTCTGCTTAAGAATTGAAATGTTGGATTGCAATTCAAATTTTGGACAAAATTTGAATATGCTGTCAAAATTCGCACAAATGGTATTTTTGGCCAATAAGTCCTTATTCATATTTCCGCTACAGAATTTATGGTAAATTCTGTAAAAGAGGGGTATTATTGTTCATATGAATGGAAATTCTTTGAGACTTTTCATCTTCTATGTGTTTGAAGCCATCATAGCCTCAAATATAGGATTAAATGATCGGTAAATACACTGTATAAACAGACAAGAGAAATATTGCATTTAAAATCCCTGGAAACAAGGTTCTTAGTAGCATCGGCTATCCCTCCCTTCTCAAAGAAATTTCCTGGTGGGGCTCCTGAGCCGCCTTGCTTTTTCCACCTCTGTGCCGGTAGGCGTGGGAATTTAATATTTTATGCTACATAGAAAAATATTATAGATAAGTCCTACTCCCCAACCCCTGCCCGCCACACTTTTTCTATATTTGTCTGATGGCTTATTTTGTCCAACATCTTTTGTCTCGTCGACAAGAATAGCTAAGTAATTAGATGATTTCACTTCTGCAATAATGTCTTGGAGCAAAGCATTTTCTATCAATGTAAATGCGTTATTTTTGTACAGATGACTGCAATAGTGATCATATCGGCGCTGTAACTGGGATTCAGCTTGTCGTTGCCTTTAGACATTTCCTCCATCAATTCAACCAAATTACCACCGTTTACAGATGTTTTTGATTCGTTGTGACCTCTCAAAGCAAGACCCTGGTGGCCAAGAAAGCAAATATGGCGAAAAATGTACTTCACATAATCTCTATTTTCCTAAACCTCTTGAGATCTGGATTGAATTAAGGCAGTCGCTAAAGATCTCGAGGTATCAGTACTATTAGTCTTAAATTCTGTCCATGCTGACATTCAATGCCTGTGTTTTTCAGAACCATCATGTTGCTTTAATATAGCAGAACTTTCTTTCTACTTGCAAAATTCTGACTCAATGAAAGCCCCTTTTCCAGCAGTTTCTCCAGCCCTTAGAGTCCCCATAGAAAAATAGCGACAAGAAAAACAAATCACGGAATTCAAGTCTTTTGAGTATTCAACCCATTAATAAGTCTTATAGTAATTTGCACTGAATTTCCTACCGTTAGAAGTGGAAGCCGGATATATCTCAAGAATAGGTTGAGCTGGTTTGTCGTAACGCGTCATAGAGATATCTGAGAAATGTTTTGGACAGCTACTGGAACCCGCAAGGGGTTCAGGGACGCAGACCGAACTTTCCTGTTTACCTGAGCCAGTTATTGTTCCACATGTTTCCGAAGGAGTGTCAGAGGTGGGGGAATGTATCTCCACTAGCCCGACGCTTTGAGCGCTGTCACTATTGCCAGTTTCTTCATTTTTCTTTCGCATTTTCACCGTAAAAAATTCAAAGTTTGCTGTCACTTTTTACTCATAGCTTGATTACGAACTCTTCACAAGAAACGATAAAGAAATACTGACCAGCTGACGCTTAGTTTTGAATAAACCCTACTCAGAAATTACATTTCCAGTAAAAGATTGTGTAATAAAATAGCGTAGACGAGCTCTTAGACATTCCAAAACAACATTGTCTCCTAATAGTAGAATTAGGGTGGTACGAGAGTGAGACAGACGGGAAATTTCAAAACAAGGTCATTAAAAAGTAACAGTGCTATATAATAGCTGTGAAAAACGATGCAAAGGGGCGACCAATAAAAATGACCAGTTAGCCAGTCTCGCTGGTTTAATATAAAAAAATAATTAAAATAGAAAATGGCTGCCAAATCTAAATGAAAGGTAATTTTAAAAGTCTAGGGGGGCATGTCCCAGCCCCCTTACCCCCCCCCCTCTTCCTGCGTACATGCCTGGTGTCAATAATGTTACGGAGTCTTACTTTCTACTCTCCAGCTGTAAAAACAACGAATGATCCGAATTGCAGCGGTAGCTAGCAACCTAGTAAGAGACGATCACGCCCAATGTTAAGAAATATAAAAACCCATATCTCCTAAAAAAAAATGAGTCAGATCAAAACAAAAACTACACCATTTGAACCGCCTTGTTCGAAACCCCTGTATAGGAAACTTTCTGTCCCTTGGCTTGAACAGCAAGGGCTTGAAAATCAAGAAAAGTGGCAGCTACTACAACATTCTGCCTAAACGGGATATATATTTTTTTTCTTTCTTTTTCTTTTCCACAAATAGCTTGGCACTGGAACATCGTAGAGAGTTGTTCAATGGCTCATTTTAAAGGAAATTAATTGGGTTAAAATCTTTTGTAACTAAAATAAATTATTTCTAAAAGGGAATAAATTTTTTCACTAAAAACTACATTTTTGATGTCTTTTCATACTGCAGTCTTTTCAAAGATATTTGATTTTTGTTACAGTAAAGAAAGAACTTCCAGCCCATACTAACTAAAATAGGATTATAATTTCAGGTTAAAGATTGATCAACGATGTCATAATCGTAGGCTGTAGCCAGGTCGTCTCTTACTATTCCAATTAAAAAAAAGCCATAGGCTTTTTCCTAATTGTAATATCCGGGTTGCAGCGGTAGCTGGCAACCTAGTAAGAGACGATCACGTCCAATGTTATCCGGGTTGCAGCGGTAGCTAGCAACCTAGTAAGAGACTATAATAAAGAACGACCTCTTGCCTATACTAAATTTTATAGGCCACTTAACTATAATATAGGCTAGGACAGTTATATTATATTAAAAGACGTTCATTAGGATACCAAACCATTGAATATATTGGACTTAGTCAGCTGCCTGATTATTCGAGGTTCGTCTCATACTATTCCAAATAAGAAAAAAACCGTAGGATTTTTCCTGTTTGTAATCATGGTTATTATCAAACAGTTCGTGGCAAAGAACTGTATAGTAACAGCGACTCTTCTCAAAAGGAACCGAAACTCTAGACTACGGAATTTTTACATTTTATGATGATTTTAATAAAATATTTAATAACCATATATGACGTAATCAGTGATTACGTTAAGATTGAAAAAATCAATTTTTATCTTATTTTAGTTATAGTTCAGAATCGATAAAGTTATAAACTGCAAAAATATTTATGGTATTTGAGCAATAATTTTAATCTTGTATTTTAAACTGGAAAAATACCTGAAAATTTTAAAATTAGTTTTATTTTTGGTTAGGTTTTTGATATTTAATACGTTACTTAAAAACAAAGTGTTAGATGAAATTTAACTCAATATAAATTTTTTTTATTGGAATGGTTTCACTAGTAAGAAAAAGGAAAATTAAGAATAAGAAAAGATATCAAAGTCGAGCTACACAGTTTGATGGCAAAGGCAAAGAGAAGTATGAGAAAAACGAGGAGCTTCTCAAATTCATTGCCAAAAACCGATATTAGCAGGATGAGAAAGCAGCAGCTCTTAAAAACGTCGTGTTTTAATCAAACAGTTCTTGGTAACAAACTGTATAGTAAGAGCGACTCTTCTCAATAGTAACCAAAACTCTAAAAAACGGGATTTTAATATCAATAGATATATCAAAATAATTGGATTTTTATTCTAATTTAATTTATGCTAGAATTAATCATTATTGGTCCTTAGGTCATTTTCCCGGAATAAATTGTCACCAAGGTCTAAGGTGAGGTAAAATATTTACCTTGCCTTAACCAAACCCACAAAATGCAACACAAAAGTGAACCATATTAATTTGTCAATGTTAAATATTAAAATTTACAGTGCTGAGCTCAATCAACAGGAGACTTTCTTAAAGGAAAAATAAAAGCTAGAACCTCAAAGGTAAGAAACCAGTTTGACATAAATCAAATGATGTCATTTGGGGTCGATCTTCGTAAGAAATAATGTAACTAGCAATTTTTATTCTTAGTAAGGGCTTTGGTTTGTCCTTTATTAGGTTGCAGCTACCCCTTCAACCATGATGGTTGTAACCTTTGATTATGACGTCACCTATCATTTTGTTTGCAAAATCATGATGTGTTTGATAATATCTTATTAACTAACAGTTACCGTAGTGTCATGGCAAGGAGATAATCCTTAAGACATAAAGGATTTGATTTCAAGCCTCTCTACGGTAACGGTTCTAATATAGTGTTAGCCAAGGCATTTATAATTTTGGTAACTTTCTTTGACATTTCTTTCCAACGATCCATACATTTTGATTCCTAAGAAGAAAAAAACTAGCTGATATCCTATTTCATAAAACCAAGACATTTCAAAATAATATGCATGTAATACCATTTTGAAGTGAATCAAATAATGCACAACAAAGTAAATGACGCAATAGGTTTTAGACTTTTACAGTGAGAGAAGGAGGCGATACCCAAACTCTCGTTTGTAGTGATTTTTGTTCGTTTCAAGATTTATTTATTTATTTACATTAATATCTATTGATGTTTGTTTGCATTGATTGTTTATTTCATTTCGGTTCGTTATAAGTTTCATTTATGCTTCAATATCAAATTTTTTTTTTCGTTTTAAGCTTGATTTTAATATTCAATCTCGGCATTACTCGCTTTAAGATCTATTTATTCATTTACATTATTACTTGTTGTATGTTTTTGCTATGATTGTTTATTTAATTTCTGTTCGTTTTGGGTTTCATTTATTCTTTAATAGTAATTTCAGGTCATTTTGGCATGGGTTCGATCCCTGGCGTTGCCAGTTATTTGGGTTTGGGACGCGTAATGGTCAGTTATAGTGGTGTGACTCTGTAAGCTTAGCCAGAGTCGACCCAGCTCTAAACGGGTACCTGGAGAAATCTGGGGAAGGTAAGCAGGAAGGGTGTGCGAAAGCACAGGATGGCTGCCCCCCAGCCCCCCATTGTACTTCCTGGCTGAAGGGCCACGAAACGGAGATCAGCACCGCCGGTTTGGTTCTTAAGGGTCTAGTGCCGTCATACTTACTTACTACTCACTACAGGTCATTTTGAGCTTGAATTTCAACAGGTATTTGTATCTGATGAGCTTAAGTTTAAAATGGCCTTTACTTTTTATTTGAAAAACTTATTTTCGGAAAGTTTTTTTTTAAGTAATAATAATAAAACACTGGAGCCGTAGGGCCTTTACTATAGGCAATGCTATAAGGTTGCCTCTGATTACCTTAACAAATATTTAATGTTTGATGCAGTTTTTTCAGATATTTGCCTGTAAGTGTTTTGATTGTACCAACTATTTATATATTTAATATTCTGATATATTCTGAATAAATGTTCACTATTTCAACTGTGAAAATTGATTCTTGACTTATATTAATTTTTTTACTCATTTTAATTTATTAAACTTCAAATTATATTTATCATATAATTTGAATTGGGGTTTACAGACAATCGTGGACTATCTAAGGCAGAATTACACAAGTATTTTCAATCAACATTTGGTAGCAAAGTGGATTGCTCTTTGCTTGGCAATACGGAGCCCAGGGTTCGATCTCAGCTATTGCAGGGCAAACCGGGAGAGGCAGACGGGGGAGCAGTCATTTGCATGTATTCCCATGATGCATCATTTGATACCATATGCGTCAAACATGGCCCATGAGGAACTATTTATTATTTTTCCTAAAATATTTAAATCTCTGTGACAGGAGAATCAAAACGTGTCGCCTCAATCCCCCTCCCTCCCACAGCCAGGATTTGAGTAGAAAGATGTGCTTATTGCACCTTGTTCGCACCGAAATAATCCGAGGATTTTGGAAGAACAAAGTGGGCCCGTGGCTCCTAACATAGCACCTTGTCAAATCTCTTCTACAACATTTTGAATCTGCGTTATTTTGAATCTGCGTTATTGGAGCCACAAAGTGGCCCTATTTTTCTGTCAGCCACCATCCCCCTATTGCCCATTTTTTAGCTGAAAGGTAGGGGGCAGGGGGGAGAACATCATCCGAAGTTAAACCTCTAAAGGATCCAAAATCTGTATGATTAGAGAAACCAAGTAGGCCAGTGCCCCCCCCCCCCCGACTCAAAAGAATTCCCGCCAAGTTTTAACGGAAACATAGGCAGTTTGGACCTACTCTGAACCAGAATCATGCATTGAAATTCTAACACGTTTGATTCTAAGATCAAATTGGAGCTGTAGGCCTTTTGATGCCCCCAAAAACTATTTATCAGATAAGTAAGCATATTGTAGCCTGTTTGAACCAGAATTCCATAAGGACTTCCAATCCGTGACATTGTACTTCACATAATCTCTATTTTCCTAAACCTCTTGAGATCTGGATTGAATTAAGGCATTCGCTAAAGATCTCGAGGTATCAGTACTATTAGTCTTAAATTCTGTCCATGCTGACATTCAATGCCTGTGTCTTTCAGAACCATCATGTTGCTTCAATAGAGCAGAAGTTTCTTTCCACTTGCATAATTCTGAATCAATGAAAGCCCTTTTTCCAGCAGTTTCTCCGGCCCTTAGAGTCCCCATAGAAAAATAGCGGCAAGAAAAACAAATCACGGAATTCAAGTTTTTTGAGTATTCAACCCATTCATAAGTCTTATAGTAATTTGCACTGAATTTCCTACCGTTAGAAGTGGAAGCCGGATATATCTCAAGAATAGGTTGAGCTGGTTTTTCGTAACGCGTCATAGAGATATCTGAGAAATGTTTTGGACCGCTACGGGAATCCGCAAGGGGTTCAGGGACGCAGACCGAACTTTCATGTTTACCTGAGCCAGCTATTGTTCCACATGTTTCCGAAGGAATGTCAGAGTTGGGGGAATTTATCTCCACTAGCTCGACACTTTGAGCGCTGTCACTATTGCCAGTTTCTTCATTTTTCTTTCGCATTTTCACCGTAAAAAATTCAAAGTTTGCTGTCACTTTTTACTCATAGCTTGATTACGAACTCTTCACAAGAAACAATACAGAAATACTGACCAGCTGACGCTTAGTTTTGAACAAACCCTACTCAGAAATTACATTTCCAGTCAAAGATTGTGTAATAAAACAGCGTAGACGAGCTCTTAGACATTCCAAAACAAGATTGTCTCCTAATGGTAGAATTAGGGTGGTACAAGAGTGGGAAAGACGGGAAATTTCAAAACAAGGTCATTATAAAGTAACAGTGCTATTTAATAGCTGTGCAAAACGATGCACAGGGGCGACCAATAAAAATGACCAGTTAGCCAGTCTCGCTGGTTTAATATAGCAAATGACTAAGATAGAAAATGGCTGAGAAATATAAATGAAAGGTAATTTTAAAAGTCTAGGGGGGCATGTCTCAGCCCCCTTACCCCCCGCCCCTCTTCCTGCGTACATGTCTGGTGTCAATAATGTTACGTAGTCTTACTTTCTACTCTCCAGCTGCTCTCCACCATTAGAACCGCCTTGTTCGAAACCCCTGAATAGGAAACTTTCTGTCCCTTGGCTTGAACAGCAAGGGAAATATATTGGCTTGAAAATCAAGAAAAGTGGCAGCTACTACAACATTCTGCCTAAACGGGATATATATTTTTTTTTCTTTCTTTTTCTTTTCCACAAAAAGCTTGGCACTGGAACATCGTAGAGAGTTGTTCAATGGTTCATTTTAAAGGAAATTAACTTGGTTAAAAATTTTTTGTAACTAAAATAAATTATTTCTAAAAGGGAATAAATTTTTCCACTAAAAACTGCATTTTTGATGTCTTTTCATACTGCAGTCTTTTCAAAGATATTTGATTTTTGTTACAATAAAGAACGAAACTTCCAGCCCATAGTAACTAAAAAAGATTATAATTTCAGGTTAAACATTGATCAGCGATGTCATAATCGTAGGGTGTAGCCAGGTCGTCTCGTACTATTCCAATTGAGAAAAAAGCCATAGGCTTTTTCCTAATTGTAATATCCGGGTTGCAGCGGTAGCTAGCAACCTAGTAAGAGACGATCACGTCCAATGTTATCCGGGTTGCAGCGGTTGCTAGCAACCTAGTAAGAGACGATCACGTCCAATGTTAAGAAATATAAAAACCCTTAACTCCTAAAAAAGAGTCAGATCAAAACAAAAAGTACACCTTTAGAACCGCCTTGTCCGAAACCCCTATAAAGGGAACTTACCGCCCTTTGACTTGAATAACAAAGAAAATATATTGGCTTGAAAATCAAGAAAATTGACTTTAACCACGTTATTCTCCACAAACGGGATATTTTTTCTTTTTCCTTCTTCTTTTCCACAGATAGCTTGGCACTGGAACATCGTAGAGAGTTGTTCAATGGCTCATTTTAAGGAAAATCTCTAGATCTAGTGCTATTTGTACTTAATTTTTTTTAAATTAATTATTTTTTACGAAAAACTTAATTTTTTATATACAATATTGATCAATGACGTCATAGTCGTTGGACGTAGTTAGTATCCGGGCTGCAGCGGTATCTAGCAACCTAGTAAGAGACGATCACGTCCAATGTTAAGAAATATAAAAACCCATAGCTCCTAAAAAAGGAGTCAGATCAAAACAAAAAGTACACCATTAGAACCGCCTTATCCGAAACCCCTGTATAGTAAACTTTCTGTCCCTTGGCTTGAACAGCAAGGGAAATATATTGGCTTGAAAATCAAGAAAAGTGGCAGCTACTACAACATTCTGCCTAAACGGGATATTTTTTTTTTATTTTCTTTTGTTTCCAGAGATAGCTTGGCACTGGAACATTGTAGAGAGTTGTTCAATAGCTCATTTTAAAGGAAATTAATTGGGTTACATATCTATAGTAACTAAAATAAATTATTTATAAGAGAGAATAAATTTTTCTACCAAAAACTGCAGTTTTGATGTCTTTTCACACTGCAGTCTTTCAAACATAATCGTATACCAGCGGTAAGATTTGAACCCACGCCTCCGAAGAGACTGGTGGCTAACACCAGTGCCTTGGACTACTCGGCCAGGCTGCCTCTCATAAATATATATGTGAATTTGGGTTGCAGCAGTAGCTAGCAACCTAGTAAGGGACGATCAGTCCAATGCTAAGAAATATAAAAACCCAAAACTCCTAAAAATAGAGTCAGATCAAAACAAAAGTACATCATTAGAACTACCTTGTCTGAAACCCTACTAGATAAATAATGAATGTCATCATAGTTTTATATTAGAACTATGACGTGAATAGAAAAACACGAAATTATATTGTTGTTTCTGAAGACGTCATGAAAGAATACCATTGCGCCATGACGTTTTGAAATAAAATCATTACGCCGTGACGTCATAATTACTATATAAGAAACGTCAAAACTGTAAATGGTCTCATTCATGAATACATAATGGTTAGATCAAAGCAAGCTACACGCAAGTTAAAAAAACAGTACTACAAAAAAACAGAGATAGTATCTCGAAAAGAAAATCCGGGTTGCAGCGGTAGCTAGCAACCTAGTAAGAGACGATCACGTCCACCGACCTCTGAAGCTGCTCCAGATAACAGTTATATATACCAAATAAATTAGTTTTTTTCTTGGTACTTCAGTGTCTCTGGACTAGAGCTTGATTTTTACTGTAAGACTTTGTTACAAATTAGTTCGTTCTTTACTGTGAAATACCAAATTCCACATTTTTGCAGATAGGACCTTGAGACCTTAACAGTAAGGTTCTCTGATACGCTGAATCTGATGGTGTGATTTTCATTACGATTCTATGACTCTTAGGGGGGTTTCCCCCCTAAACTTATACATTTAAAATCAGCATGAAATTTCAATTCTTTTGATGTATCTATTGGCATCAAAATTCCGTTTTTTAGAGTTTTGGTTAGTATTGAGACGAGTCGCTTTTTCAATACAGTTCGTAACGAGCTGTATAGTAAGAACCGTTTGATTCTAAACTGAAAACTGAAATAACAAAATTGATTTTTTTTTTTGGGAAATACAGAACAAACTCTATAGAGATATATACCATATGGGTTAAGCAAAAAACATTGGCTTCAGGAGACAAAAAACAAAATTAATTTTAAAATTTTCAGGTATTTTTCTGGCTTGAATTAAAAAATTAGTATTATTTGTTAGACACCATAAATATTTTTACAGTTTACATAATACCTTTAGCGAATCTGAACTGAAAAATGAAACAAAAAAAATTATTTTGTTCTTTGGTAATACACGACAACACTAAAGAGATACGTACTTTATGGGTTAAGCCAAAAAACTTTGATTCCAGGAGACAAAAAACAAAACTAATTTTAATATTTTCAGGTATTTTTTTAGTTTGAATTAAAAAATTAGTATTATTGGTTTGACAGCATAAATATTTTTGCAGTTTACATAATAGTCTTAGCGACTATGAACTAAAAACTGAAAAAAAATCTCATTCTTTTTTCTTTGGAAATATAGGACTATAATATAAAGATTCGTACACTATGGATTAAGCCAAAGTTTGGTTCCAGGATCGTCTTTTAATGAAATCAAGCCAATATATTTCCCTTGCTGTTCAAGCCAAGGGACTGAAAGTTTCCTATACAGGGGTTTCGGACAAGGCGGTTCTAATGGTGTACTTTTGAATTTGATCTGACTCCTTTTTTTTTAGGAACTATGGGTTTTTATATTTCTTAACATTGGACGTGATCGTCTCTTACTAGGTTGCTAGCTACCGCTGCAACCCGGATATAGCTCGTTGTTTAATGCAATACTTGTCGAAAGATGAACGTGTATAAATATTGCATTCACTTATTACGTCACATATGGTTATCTTTTAATGTATTATTACAAACAGGAAAAAGCCTACGGCTTTTTCTTCTTTGGAATAGTAAGAGACGAACCTCAAAGAATCAGGCAGCTAACTAAGTCCAATATAAGTAATTGTTTGTTCTTCTAATAATCATCTTTTAATATGGCGTTTCTTACTAGGTTGCTAGCTACCACTTAAACCCGGATTATGTAATAGGTTGCTAGCTAACGCTGCAACCTAGATATTCTTATTTCTGCTACTATGGGCTAAAGTTCGTTCTTTCATGTAAAACTAGCAAAAAAATTTTTTAAGCCTGATGAGGATTTAACTAATGTGTCAAAAGTAAGGTTGCAAGTCGACGATTTTGTTTTGGCCTTATTATAATTGGTATGGTGAAATAATAATATGCATATGGCTCTTGGATCATACTTCTTTATGGTTCCATATGGTCTAGTGGCTAGGATAGTTAACCTTCACTTAACAGGCTCGGGTTCGATTCCCGGTGTGGGAAAATTTTTAACTCTATAATCTTCGAACATTTGAACCTTTTATAATCTATAATGGTTTATTATATAAATACTGTAATCTTAACTATATAGTGAAGTTGCGTATGCAAGTTAGTATAGGGAAGAGTTCAATCTTTAATATATTTTGATCTGACTCTATTTTTAGGAGTTTTGGGTTTTTATATTTCTTAGCATTGGACTGATCGTCTCTTACTAGGTTGCTAGCTACTGCTGCAACCCAAATTCACATATATATTTATTATGAGAGGCAGCCTGGCCGGATGGTCCAAGGCACTGGTGTTAGCCACCAGTCTCTTCGGAGGCGTGGGTTCAAATCTTACCGCTGGTATGCGATTATGTTTGAAAGACTGCAGTGTGAAAAGACATCGAAAATGCAGTTTTTTGGTGGAAAAATTTATTCTCTTTTAGAAAATAATTTTATTTTAGTTACTATAGATTTTTAACCCAATTAATTTCCTTTAAAATGAGCTATTGAACAACCCTCTACGATGTTCCAGTGCCAAGCTATCTCTGGATACAAAAGAAAAGAGAAAAAAAAGAAAAAAAATATCCCGTTTAGGCAGAGAATGTTGTAGTAGCTGCCACTTTTCTTGATTTTCAAGCCAATATATTTCCCTTGCTGTTCAAGCCAAGGGACAGAAAGTTTCCTATACAGGGGTTCCGGACAAGGCGGTTCTAATGGTGTACTTTTTGTTTTGATCTGACTCCTCTGTTAGGAACTATGGGGTTTTTATATTTTTAACATTGGACGTGATCGTCTCTTACTAGGTTGCTAGCTACCGCTGCAACCCGGATAATGGTTAGATCGAAGCAAGCTATACGCAAGTTGAAAAAACAGTACTACACAAAAAACAGAGATAGTATCTTGAAAAGAAAAAAGCAAAGGTATTCAACCGACCAGGCGTATCGAGAAGTAATCAAACAAAACAGGAAGATGTGTTATCACAATGATGAAGATTATAGACATGCAAAAATTGAGACAGCCAAACAAAAGTTCAAGGAGAGTTATCACAATGATGAAGATTACCGCATCAAATATAAGAAAAACCAAAAGCGAAGGTATTCAACCGTCCAGGTGTATCGAGAAGTAAAAATTGAGACAGCCAAACAAAAGATCAAGGAGCGTTACTGGGGTGACAAAAATCTATAATGAAAAAATTAAATTCTCTGCGAGGTGTGTACCGAAGAACGCATAAGAACAAAGGGAAAAATTACATTCAGAAATACAAGAAGATGGCAAAAAATGCAGGCTGATCTTTGTAAATTGAGAAACATTTTACGCATGTTTTATCGGGATCACGAAAAGTATTCAAAATTACAGATTAAAATTCTCTTTGAAAGAGCGGATGCTGTTGAAAAGTCGGCTAGAAATTCTTTGGCAAAGCTTCATAGTAATATCCAAAAGAAATGTTGTCAGTTTAACAAAAAGCTTCCAAGGTATGGATTGGCAACTGTGGAACAGTTTATAGATGCAATGGAAAATGTTCGACAACACAGTGAATATACGGAGGCGTACTTCTTAGAAAATTCGTATATTAATTTTGGAAGGAGCAATTGCAGTTTATGTAGCAGCAATAAAAATATATATACAAGCATACCTATCAACAGCGAAGAAAAAGCAATGTTTTTCAATTATGGCGAAAACGAGCCTGTTAGGGTTATTAGTAAATGTGTTTGTAAGACTAATGATTTAGAATTATAATAAAGAACGAACTGTTGCCTATACTAAATAAGCCTATACTAGTTAATTATATAGTAATGATATTGTTTTTTTTTTTATATAGCTGAATGACATCCGTGTTGCAGTGGTAGCTAGCAACCTATTTAGAGACGATCACGTCCAATGTTAAGAAATATAAAAACCTATAACTCCTAAAAAAAAAGTCAGGTGAAAACAAAAAAGTATACCATTAGAACCGCCTTTTCTGAAACCCTGTATAGTAAACTTTATGTTATTTCGCTTGAACAGCAAGGGAAATATATTGGCTTGAAAATCAAGAAAAGTGGCGGTTACTACAACATTCTGCCTAAACGGCATATTTTTTTTTCTTTCTTCTTTCTCTCCCACAGATAGCTTGGCACTTGAACATCGTAGAGAGTTGTTCAATGGCTCATTTTAAAGGAAATCTCTAGATCTAGTGCCATTTGTACTTATTTTTTTTAAATTAATTATTTTTGCGTAAAACTTAATTTTTTATATACAATATTGATCAATGACGTCATAGTCGTTGATGTAGTTAGTCCGGGTTGCAGCGGTAGCTAGCAACCTAGTAAGAGACGATCACGTCCAATGTTAAGAAATATAAAAACCCATAGTTCCTAACAGAGGAGTCAGATCAAAAACAAAAAGTACACCATTAGAGCCGCCTTGTCCGAAACCCCTGTGTATAGGAAACTTTCTGTCCCTTGGCTTGAACAGCAAGGGAAATATATTGGATTGAAAATCAAGAAAAGTGGCAGCTACTACAACATTCTGCCTAAACGGGATATTTTTCTTTTTTTTTCTCTTTTCTTTTGTATCCAGAGATAGCTTGGCACTGGAACATCGTAGAGGGTTGTTCAATAGCTCATTTTAAAGGAAATTAATTGGGTTAAAAATCTATAGTAACTAAAATAAATTATTTCTAAAAGAGAATAAATTTTTCCACCAAAAACTGCAGTTTCGATGTCTATAAAATATATAGACATATAAATAAATATAAATATATAAATAAATATATATGTGAATTTGGGTTGCAGCAGTAGCTATCAACCTAGTAAGAGACGATCAGTCCAATGCTAAGAAATATAAAAACCCAAAACTCCTAAAAATAGAGTCAGATCAAAACAAAAGTATATCATTAGAACTACCTTGTCTGAAACCCTACTAGATAAATAATGAATGGCATCATAGTTTTATATTAGAGCTATGACGTGAATAGAAAAACACGAAAATATATTGTTGTTTCTGAAGACGTCATGAAATAATATCATTGCGCCATGACGTCAATAAAATCATTACGCCGTGACGTCATAATTACTAC
The DNA here is from genome assembly GCA_027921565.1 of Artemia sinica. Classification (NCBI taxonomy): domain Eukaryota; kingdom Metazoa; phylum Arthropoda; class Branchiopoda; order Anostraca; family Artemiidae; genus Artemia; species Artemia sinica. Next base: position 21,445,862 of record CM051265.1, on the reverse strand, counting down.
TTAAGAACGACAAAGATGTAAATTCTCTCATTCTTGATTAGATAATGGTTAGATCGAAGCAAGCTATACGCAAGTTGAAAAAACAGTACTACACAAACAACACAGAGATAGTAATTTGAAAAGAAAAAAGCAAAGGTATTCAACCGACCAGGCGTATCGAGAAGTAATAATTGAGAGAGCAAAACAAAACAGCAAGATGTGTTATCTCAATGATGAAGATTATAGACATGCAAAAATTGAGACAGCCAAACAAAAGTTCAAGGAGAGTTATCACAATGATAAAGATTACCGCATCAAATATAAGAAAAACCAAAAGCAAAGGTATTCAACCGTCCAGGTGCATCGAGAAGTAAAAATTGAGACAGCCAAACAAAAGATCAAGGAGCGTTATCAAAATGATGAAGATTACAGAGAAGCAAGAATTGAGCAGGCTAGACAAAAGATCAAGGAGCGTTATCACAATGATAAACTTTATATAGAGAAGCAACAATTGAGCAGGCTAGACAAAAGAGCAAGAAACGGTATGATAATGATGAAGATTACCGAAACAAACATAAGAAAAAAAGTTGCTACCAGAATAATGGGTAGATACTGGGGTGACAAAAGCTATAATGAAAAAAAATTAAATTCTCTGCGAGGTTGTACCGAAGAATGCATAAGGACAAAGGGAAAAATTACATTCAGAATACAAGAAGATGGCAAAAATGCAGGCTGATCTTCGTAAATTGAGAAACATTTTACGCATGTTTTAGCAGGATCACGAAAAGTATTCAAAATTACAGATTAAAATTCTCTTTGAAAGAGCGGATGCTTTTGAAAAGTCGGCTAGAAATGCTTTGGCAAAGCTTCATAGTAATATCCAAAAGAAATGTTGTCAGTTTAATGAAAAGCTTCCAAGTACATAAAGGCTCGATCAGCGGATTACCACGACTTCATTAATTGAAATTACAAAATTTTAATATGATGTGTTTAAATAGAAAATAAAACTGAAATAAAACCAAAACTAGAATGGCCATGGAAAGTAAACAAAATATCTGGGTTGCAGCATTAATCCAGGTTGAAGAGGTAGCTAGCAACCTAGTAAGAGACGATCATCCGGGTTTGCAGCGGTAGCTATCAACCTAGTAAGAGACGATCACGTCCAAAGTTAAGAAATATAAAAACCCATAGCTCCTAAAAAAGGAGTCAGATCAAAACAAAAAGTACACCATTAGAACCGCCTTGTCCAAAATCCCTGTATAGGAAACTTTCTGTCCCTTGGATTGAACAGCAAGGGAAATATATTGGCTTGAAAATCACGAAAAGTAGCAGCTACTACAACATTCTGCCTAAACGGCATATTTTTTTAACGGTTCATAGATTTTTTTTCATTCTCAAAAAAGATTATTAATAAAAATTTCAAGCAACAACACTGTAATACATGTTCATGAGCTACTGAACAGAAAAATGAATGATTTAAATTTTTTAATTGACTTGATGTTAAGAGGCCAACAGCCCCGTCCGCCAAAAACCACAAGGGAGAAAATGGCTTCTGCCAAAAAAAAGCTTAATGCTATGGTTATGCTGTATGACATGGAAGGGGCAGTAGAAAAGGAGATTCACATTAAAAAAAAAAAACGATCATTGGAATAACAAACAATTGCATACATTGGAATTAAATAGCTACTTGATTGTTTGAGGTTTGTCTCTTACTATTTCAAAGAAGAAAAAAGCCGTATGCTTTTTCTGTTTGTAATCAGTTTTCCGGGTTGCAGCGGTAGCTAGCAACTTAGTAAGAGACGATCATGCCCCATAGTAAATACTAAAGTAACCCATAACTCCTGAAAATAATTCAGACCAAAACAAAAAGTATACTATTAGAACCGCCTTGTCCAAAACTTCTATATAGCAAACTAACCGTTCTTTGGCTTCAATAACAAATAAAATATATTGGCTTGAAAATCAAGAAAATTGACTTTAACCACGTTATTCTCCACAAACGGGATATTTTTTTGTTTCCACTTTTTCTTTCTCCTCAGCTAGCTGGGCACTTGAAAATCATAGAGAGCTGTATAATAGCTCATTTTAAAGGAAATTGCTACATCTAGTCACTTTTGTAATTAAAAAATAAAATACTTTTTAAAGTAGAATCAATTTTGTCAAAAAATTGCATTTTTGATGTATTTTCATACTGCAGTATTTTCAAAGATATTTGAATTTTGAAGCAATCAAACAGTTCATGGTAATGAACTCTACAGTAATAATAGCTACTTTCTTAATAGTAACCGAAACTCTAAAGAACGAAATTTACATAAAGGCTCGATCATCGAATTTAAGCTGAAACTAAGTAAAGGACAATTATGCCTCCATATATTCACAGTGATGTATAAGATTTCCCATTACATCTGTAAACTGTTCTACAGTTGCCGGTCTAAGTCAGCATCTCTAACTGACTTTTCAACAAAATACATTCTTTCAGAAATAATTTTAATCTTTAATTTTGAACATTTTTCGTAATGCCAATAAAACATTCGTAAAATTTTTCTCAATTTACAAAGATCAGCCTGTGCGTTCTTTGCAGCTTGTGTAAACTGCAAAAATATCCATGGTATCCGAGCAATAGTTTGAATATTTTTACATAAAGGGCCGATATAGCTCATCATAAATGGTGTTTGTCAATTATTATTACAGTAAAGAACATTATAATAAAGAACAAATTTTATAGTTATTATAATCACATTGATAAGGTTACTGTTTACAACTTGTTGAAAATATACAATGGGATTAATTTTTTTTTGTATATCAATATATGATATAATAAGTGAAAAAAATAATTATAAATGTTTATCTTTCGACAAAAATAAACCAAATATGACGTAATGAGTGACTTGATGGAAAAAAATAGAAAAAATTTATTCTATTTTTCAAACAGTTTTTCTAATAAGGAACGAACTCTTGTCTATACTAAATTGTATAGGCCACTTAACTATGCTACAGGCTAGTAAAGTTTACATAAAGAACCGATAGAGTTCATCATAATCCGGGTTGCAGCGTTAGCTAGCAACCTAGTAAGAGACGACCACGTCCAATGTTAAGAAATATAAAAAACCCATAACTCATAAAAAAGTCAGATCAAAGCAAAATGTAAACCATTAGAACCACCTTGTCCGAAACCCCTATATAGCAAACTTTTCAGTTCCTTGGCTTGAACAGCAAGGGAAATATTTTGGCTTGAAAATCAATCCGGGTTGCAGCGGTAGCTAGCAACCTAGTAAGAGACGATCACGTCCAATGTTAAGAAATATTTTACAATAAAGAATGAACTTCAGCCCATAGTAAATAAAATAAGATGATAATTTATGACTCAAACACGTAATAACTATAAAGAACAAACACTAGCCATAGTGATTAAAATATTAATTAATATATATAGAACTGAAAACTGATACTGATTATCATATAATGATAACATAGTCTTATCTATACTCTAACTTAAAATGATTCAATTGAAATTGCCAAAGATTTGCCATTAGAATACGTTTAACAAAATCTGTATATATATTGTATATATATGCACAGTTTTATGGAAAAATCAAATCAATTAATTCCTTACTACAGCACAATGGATGAAAGTGTACCTCATGAATAGAGGTTTGTGGGTTCAAATCCACCTGTAGTAAGGGATTAATATTCCGTTGAATATTCTGATTTTTTCATTCGTCCTTTGCCGAAAATTGACTCTAAAATTAGATGATTTTCGCCAATTTTAATAGTATAGAGTCTTCAGAAACTCTCAGTTTCGGAGACAAAGCCTCATTTAGCTCCGCTTCTAGTTCACATTCAATGTTAAATGAATTCATTTTGTCTATTTGGTACATCATAAGGCAGGCACTATTTAAGCTAAGTGAATTTTCCAAAAGCATAAGATCTACTTCACTTAAATGATCCTAATTTTTTTTTATTATGCTGAATTTTTTGCCTTAGACAAAAATGCTCATATTTAATGAGAGTGCAAATGATTTTGCACTCACTAAAGTTTTCTTTTAATATTATTTTTACACTTTAGAGGCAACAATATATGTGCAGCATAAATTTTATTTTAGCTACATCATTTTTGTAACATTGAAAATATGACGTCAAACATACAGCCTAATGTTTATTTAGTGGAATTAAAATCTATTGAAATATTCAAAGTTCTTGTTTTCTTATTAGATTCATTTCGTTCACTTGTGACCATGTATATCTTCACATCTTTTCGACATTTTTTATACGTAATGAAGTTCAGAGTTATTTTTCGAATATTGGTCTGAATCTAGCTATGCCAGTTGTACCTGATGGTGGCAATCCGACGCTTGATCCTTACCGAGGGACCAGATTGGTGTATCTCTTCACCTTAGACTTGTAACAGTTGATGAAATTAAAGAAAACAGCCATTGTTATCTTGGACAACTAGTTACACATAACAGTCCTAATCTTAAAGGCAGAAGGGTGCATTGAACTACGGGCTTACTAGTGTCAATAGTCCTGTTTAAGAGGAGACGGTACTTTAAAATCCTTTTGCGAGTCTCAGTGTCGGCTAAGCATCACAAAGACAAAGGGCCCGTTAGCGTATTCTCTCAGAGAAGTAGCCATCATCAAGATCTGACAAGAATCTGTGGTTTGACGGTGAAACTTGACTGAGAAGAATTAAATTTTACGTCTCTTTTGTCGGCAAGGTTGTCAACCAAAGCGGCAAAATTGCTCTAATGAAAATTCTTTTGAGCTGGTTTACAACATTTTCTTAGCAACTGTGCTAAAAAAAAAATTGGGACAGCCATTTCCTGAACTTCAAAAAGTAAACGCTCCACCCTTAATCGAAAGAAGAAAATTCACACTTACTGACGATGCAAATTTCATTAAAACTGAATATCTCGAGCGAAAAAACGGGAAAGGTTAAATAATGTTTCTAAGATTTTCTAAGTAAATGTCAGCTTTTAGTTTCTGTCATTTATTCTGGTCTCTTATACAAGCTCTATGGAAAGACTGCCCAAATAAATTCCGAATAAATTCCGAAGCTTTGAGGCTGTTGAAAAGCTTCAATCCTACCTCACAAAGTCAAATAATTCACCGTCAAATAAAATACATCTGACATGTTTAAAATAATAGACGTCGCATCAAGTCAAGATATTGTATTTAATTTGCGAGTTGAGGTAACTACCCACAAAAAGCAATACTTAGGATTTGAGTCTTGATTCTTCGATAAATAGTAACCCTTATTACAAACAGGTAACCCTTATACATAGTCACCATGATTACATACAGGAAAAATCCTACGATTTTTTCTTATTTGGAATAGTATGAGACGAACCTCGAAGAATCAGGCAGCTGACTAAGTCCAATATATTCAATGGTTTGGTATCAAAATGATCGTCTTTTAATATAATATAACTGTACTAGCCTATACTATAAATAAGTGGCCTATAAAATTTAGTATAGGCAAGAGGTCGTGTCTTTATTATACTAGTGCCAAGCTAACTGTGGAATTACTAACCTATACTATAATTAAGTGGCGTATAAAATTTAGTATAGGCAAGAGGTCGTTCTTTATTTATAACAACTCTACGGTTTTCCAGTGCCCCACTATCTGAGAAAAAGGAAAAAAGATGCCGTATATGCAAAATATTGTGGTTTCAGCCAGTTTCTCCCGATTTTCAAGCCAATATATTTTCCTTGATTTTCAAGCCAAGGGACGGTAAGTTTCTTATATAGGGATTTCGGACAAGGTAGTTCTAATTGTGTAAAAATCACAAACAAGAAAAAGCAGCTATTGCTTTTTTCTAATTTAGAATGGTAAGAGACGAACTTCAGAGAGTCAGGCAGCTAACTTAGTCTAATATGTGCAATGGTTTGTAATTTACAAGGTATCAGCAATCTCTAAAAGGCAACGATCAAGTGGCTAACTAAGTCCAAGTATGCAATAATTTTTTATTCCAATAATGTCTTACTAGGTTGCTAGCTACCGCTGCATTGTTCTTTACTGTATCAAAAGACATATACACCATTTGTCCGTGTATCTACGCCCCGGGCTCTTTTTAGCTAGCCTATCCTATAGTACTGAACAAATTAACTAGTGCCAAATTCCATTACATTAAACATCAAGTTTAAGTTATTTTCACTTAAACATTCAAGGCTGCTATAGCTTAGTTGGTTGAAGCGCTTGCCTAGTAATGAGAGGAGATCATGGTTGTTCGGATCCTATTGGTGCCTTTTTACATCATATAGAATAACCAACCCAAAAATTACGTTTTGCAATTGGTTTGATGAATAAAAACAAAGAACTATTCGAATTTTAAAACGAAAGTTTTCCAATCAAAGTAAACTGACAAGAGAAAAAAAGGTACTTGTTAAGAATCCAGTAAACAAGCAGGAAAGACTGCATCAAAATGTCAAAGATGCTAGGCCTATATGAAAAACAGGTTTTCGCTGCATAGTGAGGTATTGTTCACTCCATGACAAAGATTTAAAATTTAGTTTTTTCGGGTTGAAGGGGCAAAAAAAAGGTACTTAGGCTAGGTACGCATTTAATATAGCTATGCTTTACCCCCACCCCACCTCCATAATGTGCAAATATATAGCCCAAATTTGTTTCTGAACTATTATGTTTTCATCCTAGTTTGTTTCATTTCATTAGCATTAACGAAAATTCGCTTATCGCGTGTTTACTGGATTCTAAGCAAGTAATGAGAAAAAAATAAGCCTAGGGTTCAAAAAAGCTACAAACAAAAAAGTCATCCCCAGAGTGAACAGACATTACAATGAATAAACAAAGAATAACATCCAAATTAAACAGGAACAAACCATATATGGAGAGAATTCCCCCCTAAATCAGTCACTTTTGGGTTACACAGACCCAGAAGATATTTTCAATTAGTAAACATTTTCGTTTTTTTTTTTTCTTCTTTATATGCCCAATTAGACAAGGAAATTTATACAGAGAGAAAGTAAAACTTTTAAAAAATACGACAATACAGGCGAATTATACACAAAATGCAGGATATCCAACCATCCTTAATAATAGGCGGTAAGTGAAGAGCTGCCTTTGTTAACAGAGATGATTTGTTAACAGAGATGATTTATGATGATTTCTTAACGAACATCATTAAAATTTCTTAATGTAATAAAAATAATTTGTTTTACTTACAAAAGGTTTTTAGCCCCATTAATTTCCTTTAAAATGAACCATTGAACAACTCTCTACGATGTTCCAGTGCCAAGCTATCTGTTGAATTACTAACCTATACTATAATTAAGTGGCGTATAAAATTTAGTATAGGCAAAAGGTCGTTCTTTATATATTTCCCTGCTGTTCAAGCCAAATGACAGAAAGTTCCTATACAGGGATTTCGGACAAGGTGGTTCTAATGGTGTGCTTTTTGTTTCGATCTGACTCGTTTTTTAGGAGCTATGGGTTTTATATTTCTTTTTTCTTAACATTGGACGTGATCGTCTCTTACTAGGTTGCTAGCTACCGCTGCAACCCGGATTGCTAGCTACCGCTATAACCCGGATTGCTAGCTACCGCTGCAACCGGATTATGCTATATCATCACACACAGGAAAAAGCCTACGGCTTTTTCTTCTTTGAAATAGTAAGAGACGAACCTCAAGCAATCAAGCAGCTAAATTAGTCCAATGTATGCAGTGGTATGTTATTCCAATGATCGTCTTTTAATGTAATATTATAAAAAAAAGTTTAATTTTTAGGTATTTTTGCAGTTGAAATTAAGAAAATACTATTATTGTTAGACATCATGAATATTCTCGCAGTTTGCATAATAACTAATAAACGTTATAACATAATAACAAATTACTTGTTTGAGTCGTAAAACTGGGAAAGAGACTGTGGGCTGCAGCTGCCGCTGCAACCCGGTTACTGCTGCAATCTGGATAGCTGGTAGCTACCTCTTGAATCACCATATATCAAATACCATGGCGAGAGATCGATCTTTACTGTAATTTTAACCCAATTAATTTCCTTTAAAAGGAGCTGTTGAACAACCCTCTACGATGTTCCAATGCCAAGCTATCTCTGGATACAAAAGAAAAAAAAGAAAAACATATCCCGTTTCTGGAGAATAACGTGGTTAAAGTCAATTTTCTTGATTTTTTGTTTTGATCTGACTCCTTTGTTAGGAACTATGGGTTTTTATATTTCTTAACATTGGACGTGATCATCTCTTACTAGGTTGCTAGCTACCGCTGCAACCCGGATACGATGTTTCAGTGCCATGCTATCTTTTAAATTACTAACCTATACTATAATTAAGTGGCGCATAAAATTTAGTGTAGGCAAGAGGTCGTTCTTTATTATAATTACTGTAACCACCAGTCTCTTCGGAGGCGTGGGTTCAAATCTTACCGCTGGTATACGATTATGTTTCAAATACTGCAGTGTGAAAAGACATCAAAAATGCAGTTTTTGGTGGAAAAATTTATTCTCTTTTAGAAATAATTTATTTTAGTTACTATAGATTTTTAACCCAATTAATTTCCTTTAAAATGAGCTATTGAACAACTCTCTACGATGTTCCAGTGCCAAGCTATCTGTGGAAAAGAAAGAAAAAAAAAAAAAAGAAAAAAAACTATCCCGTTTAGGCAGAATGTTGTAGTACCTGCCACTTTCTTGATTTTCAAGCCAATATATTTCCCTTGTTGTTCAAGCCAAGGGACTGAAAGTTTCCTATACAGGGGTTTCGGACAAGGCGGTTCTAATGGTGTACTTTTGAATTTGATCTGACTCCTTTTTTAGGAACTATGGTTTTTTATATTTCTTAACATTGGACGTGATCGTCTCTTACTAGGTTGCTAGCTACCGCTGCAACCCGGATATA